>JAJPUD010003944.1:33200-84137 GCA_023553655.1 Myrmecobius fasciatus
AGAGAGAGAGAGAGAGAGAGAGAGAGAGAGAGAGAGAGAGAAAGTCTTAAGGTATGATATCAATATTTTTAAAATGAGTATAATGTAAAAGAGAAGAGAACTTTATTCTATTTGGGCTCAGGATAAAGAGAAAGATCCATGTGGTTAGTAATATATATTAACAATAAATTCACAAACAAGATAAACAAAAAGCAAGCAAACAAGCAAATAATAATGATAAAATAACTGAATAACAAAAGGAGTAGCTTTTGGTGGTATAATGTGATGATTAAGCTCTAGAAGGTAGTTTCTTGAACCTAGCATCCACAAAAGCCTATATGTTTGTAAATAAAAAAAATCATTTTTATTTTTGCTAATCCCTAACATTTAGTATTTCATTCAGTAACTTTTATATATATATGTATATATATATACATATATATACACATATATCTATATCTATCGATATCTATCTATCTATCTATCTATCTATCTATCTATCTATCTATATGCAAAGAAGGAGGCTTTAGGGTCCACTATACTACCAAAAGCCTATCACACAGTCCCATCCCCTCCATGGGTAAAAAGCTCTTTTTCTAGAATTAAAAAACAAAACAACAACAACAAAACAAAATAAAAAAAAAAAAAAAAACTATTGGGCTTTCATTGGATGCAACCCTGCAAAGAGCTTAGTATTTGAACCTGGTACTCCAGATAACAGGTTCTTGAGTAGTTTCACCATTGTCATGTATAAAGCTTTTTCAATGTAAAATACTCAATAACTACACCCTCAAGAAAGACTTGGAAAGCAAACAGTATGACATTATTGTATTTATGCTACTTTATTCCAATTAGTTGGTGTGGACTTGTGGATATGTATGACATGGATGTCATACTGCTACTCCTATCACTTCTTTTTATCAAACAGAAGTGAATGGTAACTATAATGTAGGAAGGAAAAACATGACAGACTCATGGAAGAAAAACTTTGAATGTGGTAACAAGAAAGAACATTGGTGGAAGAGGAAGGGTGTGTTGGTAACAGCTCAAACTGGCTCCTAAAATCCCATTGTTAAAAGTTTAGTGTGATTTGTACTTTGGAAATGGGCAAATACTGCAAATCAGGGTTCAATTAATTGTTTTGTTGATTTTCTAGACTTAAGAAACTTAAGAAAGTGATAAAGTGCTAATAATAATTTTAAAATGCCATGTGTAATTTTTTTTCCTTTAGAGAACAATTCTTTAACATTTTCCAGCACATCCCTATTTGAAAGACCAGAGATTTAATTTCTAGTTCCATTTATGTCCTTGAGAAGAAGTAAGGTTATGAATAATTTAATCTTTCTAAACTTTCTATCTGTAACAAATAAAATTAGAACCTGCATATGTATTAATTTGATTCCTTGAAAATGTGCTGTTGCTTGACATGATATTACAAAGGACAAATAGTTCATAGGAATATTGTCATAGATGGTTAATTAGCTAAATGACATTTTCATAGTTTATTATTTTAGCATAAGTATTTTGGTGGCAAAATAGATTGAGAAGGAATCAACCATAAGACAAATATAAGAACCAGAAGAAAAGTTATCAGGAAATCTAAGGTAATATGGACTGATTTTATTCCTTTACATATCATATAATTTTTATATCAAACATTTATGTCAAACAATTTTGATTTGGTGAATGGGAGATAAAGAGATAGAACTATGAATTGACATTACTAAATGTCTAATACTTACAAATAAAATATTCTAAGATACTGCTGAAGACAGCTAAGCATTGTTACTTTAGTTCTATCTATATAGTTGTAAAAATGTTCACAGAAATATTTCTAAAGGTAGTAGTAATATGACCATGATAAGAAGAACATTGTATGGAACCTATGTAAATATATTGGTAAAAGTTACACAGTGTGAGAAAATATGAATAAATTGTTAGGGCCTCTGTTGGAGGAAATAACCTTATTGATTACCTCATTGATGACCTCATGATGCATCTGTCTACCTACCTACCTACCTACCTATCTAACACCTATTTATTTAATATGTAAAATATTATTTCTTATTGTTCTTGAATGACTTCAAGAAATTGCTGAAGAATAGTTTAAGTTCTTGAATTTTAAATTTAAAACTGAAAAGGACCCTGGAGTTCATTTATCTAATTCAATTTCTTTATTTTATAGAAGATATGTAGGTGTCTTTTTCAAAAAGGTATAAGTGAAAACACCAGTACAGAAACTATAGTCTCCTTTATTAAATCTCATTCTCTTTCTATGACCCAAAGTTTCATTTCCACATTACAAAACTGAGGAAAATGCCAAAGTTAATCCATAGAATTTTTATGTAGGGTCTTTATATAAAAGCTATTCAATTATATGCATTTTTCTGCTATTGTTCAGTTTATCACTTCCTATCTTATTTTATGACAGATTTAGTAAATTTTTAGTGCAATAATGGTTTCTCAATTTGGGCATCATTCCTGGTGGCAATTTTGCTAGTCAGCTGCTCCTCCATACCTTGGTTGCAGTTCTCCTAGTCTTAAATTTGAGAAAGAAATACTTCTTGTAGAACAATATTGATTATGTAAATTCCACCTGACTAACACATGTATTTCAATCGCTAATTATGGTGGCATATATATATTAAATCTTGTAGTTTGCTGCACAGGATACCTATTTATGTTTCACGGCTGATTGATAAGCCAGATTAGATTGAAGGGAAGAGATGATTGACTCATATATAATTGGTTATGTAAAATTCTCCTCCCCTTCATCCCACCTTTATTTCTTTAAAACCCTTCATGTAACTTTCAAAAGACTTTATGTAAAGTGTAAAGTTGACTCTCTACAACATATAATGAATTATTCAATATGACAAAATAAATATGTTTTAACTATAATGAAATGGGCAATATATAAGATACCATAGTTGTGTCTTTTAAGATACCAGATAATCCATTTATTATCTTTTGAATTCTTGACTTATTTCAAATCTCATGATCTTTGTCCTGGAAGGTACTCTGAAGGACGATCTTTTTTATTTCCTCCTTTCTTAGAGGATCACATTAAGATATACAATCATGTCATAAAAGTGACTTCCCACTGCCTGATGACCAAGACTAGTACATTCCATTCATTTTCCAGAATTATCTGGAAGCAAAGTCAATCAATAAACATTTGTTAATCTCCTGCTATGTGCCTGCCATTGTGTTATACAGTAGGGATCCAAGAAAAACAAAAGATAGTTTCTTGCTTTAATGAAGGAAGACAACAAATAAAATGAAGCAGAAGTGGGGTAGGATCAGAGTAGGGGAAGCATGAGAAAGAAGTTCCAGATTCTTACTGATGGGAAATAAAGAGATAGGTGACCTAGGCTCCATTTTAAGAAAAAAAGGTTCTCCCCTAGAGAATCAACTAAAAAACTACTAGAAACAATTTACAACTCTAGCAAAGTTGCAGGATACAAGATCAATCCACATAAATCATCAGCATTTTTATATATTACCAACAAAGTCCAGCAGCAAGAGATACAGAAAGAAATTCCATTCAAAATAACTGACCATAGTATAAAATATTTGGCAATATATGTGCCAAGGCAAAGTCAGAAACTAGAGGAACACAAGTACAAAACAAAATATCAAAGTGCTCATGGGTAGGCCAAACAAATATAATAAAAATGAATAAATACTACATATTTAGTGTCATACCAATCAAACTCCCAAGAAACTATTTCACAAATCTAGAAAAAATAGTAACAAAATTAATCTGGAAGAAAAAATAAGTCAAGAATTTCAAGGGAATTAATGAAAAAAATGCTAATGAAGGTGGCCTAGCTGTGCCAGACCTAAAACTATATTATAAAGCAGTGGTCATCAAAACCATTTGGTACTGGCTAAGAAATAGAGTAGTCAATCAGTGGAATAGGTTAGGATCACAAAACAAAATAGGCAATAACTATAGCAATCTAGTGTTTGACAAACCCAAAGACCCCAGCTTTTGGGATAAGAACTCACTATTTGACATAAACTGCTGAGAAAATTGGAAACTAGCATGGAAGAAATTAGGGCTTGACTCACATCTAACATGACATACCAAGTTAAGATCTAAATGGGTTCATGATTTAGACATAAAGAATGATATTATAAGCAAATTAGAGGAATAGTTTACCTCTCAAATTTGTGGAGAAGGAAGGAATTTGTGTCCAAAGAAACTGTAACTCATAATTAAACACCAGATAGATAACTTTTGGTTATATTGTTAAAAAGTTTTTGTACAAACAAAAGTAATGTAGATAAGATCAGAAGGGAAGCAATAAATTGGGAAATCATTTTTACATTTAAAGTTACATTACATAAAGGTTTAAGGTTTACATTAAAGGCCTCATTTCTAAAATATATAGAGAATTGACTCAAATTTATAAGAATCCATGTCATTCTCCAATTGATAAATAGTCAAAGGATATGAACAGACAATTTTCAGATGAAAAATTTAAAACTATTTCTAATCACATGAGAGGTGCTCTAAATCACTATTGATCAGAGAAATGCAAACTAAGACAACTCTGAGATACCACTACACATCTGTCAGATTGGCTAAGATGAGAGGAAAAGATACAACATACCCTTTAACCCATCAGTGTTTCCACTGGGCTTATATCCCAAACAGATCTTAAGGGAGGGAAAGGGATCCATATATGCAAAAATATTTATGCCAGCCCTTTTTGTAGTGGCAAGAAACTGGAAACTGTGTGAATGCCCTTCAGTTGGAGAATGGCTGAATAAATTATTGTATATCAATGTTATGGAATATTATTGTTCTATAAAAATGATCAGGAGGATAATTTTAGAAAAGCTTGGTGAGACTTCCATGAATTGATACTAAATGAAATGAGCAGAACCAGGAGATCATTGTACAGTTCCAATGATCTTGTGATGAAAAGAGCCTTTACAACCAGAGAGATATAGAAATGTAGCATAGCATTTTCAGTCTTTTTGTTGCTGTTTGCTTGCATTTTGTTTTTCTTACTCATTTAATTTCTTTTTTTTGATCTGATTTCTCTTGTGCAGAAAGAGAATTGTATAAATATATTTATACATTTTGAATTTACATGTTAAATTTATGTTTAACATATATTTTATTGCTTTCCATTTAGAGAAGAGGGTGGAGGAAAGGAGGAAAAATTCTGAAAGACAAGGTTATGCAAAGATTAATGTTGTTAAATTATCCATGCATATGTTTTGAAAATAAAAAAGCTTTATTAAAAAAAGGGAAAAAAAGAAAAGAGGGTTTTCATGAAGTATGGGTTCCAGAACTGAAATGATCTTGCAGGATGAAGGGTTTCTTGTGATATGGTGATATTTACTTAATTTTAAATAATAGCTTTTTATTTTTAAAATATATGCAAAGATACTTTTCAACATTTACCATTGCAAAACCTTGTGTTCCAAATATTTTCCCTCCTTTCTTTCCACCCCTCCCCCAACAGCAACTAATCTTGTACAATTCTTCTATACATCTTCCCACATTTATCATGCTGCACAAGAAAAATCAGATCAGAAAGGGAAAAATGACAAAGGAAACAAAAAGCAAGCAAACAACAACAAAAAAGGTGAGGAAAAAACTATGTTGTGATCCATATTCAGTCCCAACAATCCTCTTTCTAGATGCATATGACTTTCTCCATATGATGGAGAAGTTTAGAGGAGTATAGTTATATAGAAAGTTAAGAGGTGATTTTTGTAATTGGCTCTAGTTGCCACCTTTTGATTCCTTCAAATTTGGGGTCACCTAAAGTTCAATTCCATTTAATCATTCAACAATCAGATGAGCTTTTATGATAGAATATTTATTTCAAAGTGACAGTAAGAATAAACCTACAAACATCTCCTGGGCTAATATGTGGGGCACTTAATTTTTCTTTTACCACCTCATTCTCACTAGAGGAGAGAACGATTAGGTTCACAGTTTAGCTCAGTTGCTATACAGCACAGTCTCGCCAAATTCCACCTTCATTTCCTCACTCCCAAGTTGAACTCAAGTAGCAGCATGCTGGCTTTTCAGGGTTCATCTGCTGACATGGCAATAATATTCCACTTGGAAGCCCATCTCCAATGTCACCAATGTGTGTCTGGTGAGGAATCTACTATGTAGGGCTAGACTGAAAAATATAAATGAAACATACAAGAGTAAAATCTAAGCCTTTTATTTGTTTTGGTCATTATTGTTGTTATTATTGCCCCCCCCCCCCGGGCTACAGGAACTAAAATGTGGGGAGAAGTTAGTTATTTCAGCTTACTTCATTGTGTCCTTCCCATGGATGAACAAGACCTTCATCCTCTCCAAATGCATCTAGAAAGAAAAAAAAAAGATGTTTCCAACCTAGTAATTTTAAAGATGCATTTGGTTGTGTTGGCTGTATGACCAATGGAAAGAAGTGTTTTTAAATGGTTGGTGGAAGAACTCAGATTTCTTCTGATTGGAATCTCCCGTGTGGATGCCTCCAATTTAGGTGATCTAGCCATGTGCAAAGTAAAGCCTCATTTTATAGTTTTAAATAACCTTTATGAAACAAATGAAAACTTCTGTTTTATTCTGCTTGAAAGAATTCCTATAACCTTGCAGAGTGAATATGTCAATACAGTTGTAAATACTTTTTGTTGGTTATTTTTTAGTCATGTCCAACTCTTCATAATACCATTTGGGGTTTTCTTGACAAAGATATTGAAGTGGTTTGCCATTGCCTTCTCCAGCTCATTTCACAGATTAGAAAACTGAGGCAAACAGAATTAAGCCACTTGTCCAGGGTCATATAACTAATAAGTGTCTATTGGCATTCTATCCACTGTGCCCCCAGATATCCCTATGTATACCAGAGTATATTGTTCTTCCTTCCCTTAACCCTGTAATGGTGATTTGGTTTCAAGACGAAAACCTAAAAATTTTGAGAAATCAGCTTTGTTAAGTTGGTTATAGGGCAGATTCTGAAGGCTAAACTTTTGGATCAGCCAAATCTTGAGGTCACATCCTAAGATCTTGGCAGGAGGAACAAGATGAGTAGGAAGAACTGACTTTTATTGAAAGGTTTTCAATATTCTTTTCATATATTAGCTCATTTTGAATATCAATAATTCCATAAAGTACACACACACACACACACATACCACCTGTTACAGAAGAGAAAATGAAAGCTAAGAAAGATTAAGTGATTTTTTTTTTAGAATCTCGCAAGAAGAAAATGAAGGGAAAACATTTGAATCAACATTTCACATATTTAGTGATGGGAAAACAAGGAAAGGGGAAAGAAAAAAAATAGACCCACAAGGACCCTTTGGAATGACCTCAAGCTCTCTCATTCATGATTTTTTTTCTTTAGCCAGGCTTCACAATCCAAGCACTTGATTTTTACAACTCTATTATCAAATTAATGGGCTTCATTAAATACTCACTAATTTTCATAAAAGATCAAGATTTGTATAAATATGTTTTTCTTTTTTATGTGTTCAAATAAGGGTTCCTTGTTTTTTTTTCTATTGCTGTAATTAAATATCTAAATACCAATTTTATGATTTCATGAATTATACTTTATACTTGTTTTTTTTTTTTTATCTTGGTCTTGAATTTCTCACATCCTTGTACTAAATAATGACATTTTAAAAAGTCAAAAATCACTAGATCATGATTAAAGTAAGATATATGGTATTTCATTTAAGTTAAATAGTAATACTACAATGAAGAATCAATTTCACTGAAAATAAGAACCCTGTTTATTATAAGGGGCTAATGGCTGGGAAACAAATGGACCTTTTTATTGGACATATTGAAGAGAACATATGCATAACTATAGGAACAAGAAATCAGAATTATTTTGGCTTTAGTCTGAACATTATTGATACTTCATGATATATTTATCTGTAGGTATATGCTCAATATCTAACATTCAATTTCTAGCATGAGGAAGTGACTATAAAGAGAACCACAAATATATATATATATATATATATATATATATATATATATACACACACATAACTTCTAGGTCTTCTTAGATATTCTAATCCAAGGTTTCCTCTGACTTTCATGTACATTCTTAGCTTCTCCACACTCTCATCCCCTTTTTAGCCCCTAGTCCTATCTCTATGAATAGTCCCATGCAAATTACCATCTCTCTATCACTATCTTTCTGTGCCTCTTTTTTATCTATCCATCATATTTCTCTATCTGATTCTATCCATCTGTCTATCTATCTATTTATCTATCTGTCTGTCTATTGTAATGGGGCATCAAGCAATCATAAGGAAGGAGAAATTCTTATTATTTCTATCCTTTCTCCTGGCAGCCCTCCACTTCTGTTTTAGAGTGGCAAGAATATATATCAGCACCTGGTTTATAGGCAAGCACTATGTCTATCTAGATCAACATCTTCCTACCTTAAAGATCTGATCAATAATGATACATAAAGTTCCCCTTAGCATGGAAAATACTATCTACATAAATATTCTTCATTCTATTTATTCTTCATATTTTATATTCTTTGTTCCATTTGTGTTCAGTGATAACATCAAGGTTATACATTTTTATATTCATTGTTGCTTTTGGTGTGATATGCCTGCCTTACCAATTGTAGTAGCTCAGTTCTCCAAGATAAACATTTTTAGAGTCTTTGTAGATTGTTGCACAGTGATATATTGCATGTCTATGAATAGAATAAGGGAACCTCAAGAAGACAGATTCTCATTAAGGGAACTGCCTCTCCTCATGGTATATAAAAGCAATTTATAACACCAACTTTCTTTTTTCACTATTCTTCTTGAAGAAGAGAAAATACAATGTACCAGAGTGGATCTGCATTTTGGCATCTGAAGACCTGTGTTTCCTTCCACAAGAAACAATTGCTAGTGGCAAAGTACATGGCAAAGCTAGATGTCCTATCACTTGGCATGAAAGGAAAAAGTAATGCCTGTATATAGCTTTTTCCCTTCAGGAGCAGATAATGTGTATTGATATACATGAAATAAAAAAAAAAAACCTGGGCAAGAATATTGTTTGGACTTTTATATAAATGCTGAAGAAATAAAAAATAAAGGAAAACCAATCAATAAAAGAAAGCTTCACAAAAATTTAGCACTGATGAAAGCAGATATTGTGTTTGATGAAGATGAAAAAAGGGAAAATTTTAGGTGGAGCAAATGACCAGAATAAGAGTGGTAGAGCAGACTGATCTCACTAGCTGAGCTACAATCTAACTTTTTGATCTTGGCCGAGACATTTAACTTCTGGGGCTCATTTCTAAAATGAAGGTGTTGGACAAGTTTACTTTCCCATCTCTGACACTACATTATTCTCTGAATTTTCAATTGACAAATTATCCTTCTATGAAAGACAATAGGGAGCTTTTTGAGATTTTTTGATGAGGGAAATGTAATGTTAAAAAAAATAAAGAATTGTGGCAGCTAGTTGATATAATGGATAGAACACCAGTCTTGAAATCAGGAGGATCTCAGTTCAAATTTGGTCTCAGACACTTAACACATCCTGCCTATGTTACCCTGGGCAAGTCACTTAACTTCAATTGCCTCAACAAATAATAATAATAATAAAAGATTGATTTAGCAATGGTATTAGAATTCAGAACATACTGAAGAAGAAACACATTATTCCTTATTTAATTAGAATAAAACCAAAATCAAATTTATATCTATAATTAAGATGCTGAGTCTCCCATACATATAGAATTCCACTAAAACCTAACCAAAGGGAATAGAAAGAAGTTCTGAATATTGTATGCATTTATTTTTTATAGAAATAGTGGTCATATTAATAAATCTAATGGATCCTTTTTATTTTATTAACAAACTTTTGACTCCCAATTGTAAGTATGCATGTGGCATGTGTGTATTACATTGAGATTCCTTCCTATTCAGTTCCTATACTGCTGTTCTCTCCCTCACCACCATAAATACCAGTGTGTGATCCTTTGCCCCAAAATTAGAGGTCCTGTGATATAGTGGATAGGATACTGGACTTCAAGTCTTAGCTTAAAAGCAAAGCTTAGAAACCTACTAACTGTGCAACATTGAATAAGTTAGTTACTATTTCTGTGCCTCAGTTTCTCCATCTATAAAATGCGGGTATTGGGATTAAACTCAATAGTCCCTAAACCTGTTTATTACTCTATGACTTTGTGTGTACTTGATAACATTCTCACTTTACCCCCATCATCTCCTGGCTGCCCAGAAGGGACCAATTGAATGTCATGTAGTATAAGTCAATGGACTTAAAGTCAGAGAGACCTGGATTCAAAGACCTCCTCTGAATTTAATTTGCTTTATGACATTGGAAAAGCCATTTAATTTTTCTATTTCTCAGTTTGCTTATCTATAAATTGAACATATTGGATCTCAAAGGGTTCTTCCTGGAATATGATCTTAACATATGATCATGTTTTTTATGGCATTTAATGTTTGCATCATTCATTTAATGCTTATTTTATATTTCGCAAAGATTCATCTAACAAAAAAAGGAAATTTATTAAAGGATTACTATATGACAAATATACAAAAAGAAAAATCAGGCGGTTTCTATTCTCAAGCAGCTGACATTCTAATATAGAAAGACAACATTCAGAAATGGATATTGGTGGGAGGTTGAACAGTGTTTTGATACAGAGTGGATGGAAAAGTTGATTTCTATCATTCAAAGGCAAGGTATTTGGGTCCAGAAGATGCAGTTTCCATCCGTATTACAAGATCTTGTGGTCCTTTGAATATAAATTAGTGCAAGACTTGGTGGACTTAAAAACAGAAATCAAATTTTGCTGAAGTGCAAATTGATAAAGTTAATGTATAGACCTTTTTTTTAGTGTCATTTCACTTGTAAAAATCATTTTCTTTACTGATATTGAACCATTTGACAGTATCATAGGCTTTGATTGTGAAAACTTTTTCTTGTGAATCTTCAGTTTCCTTCCTTCTTGAATATGCTTAAAACAATTGTCTATTATGCATCTTTGCCTTGAGATATTTAGAGTGTTTAATACCTAACAAAAGCTGATTTTTTTAAATGAAGAAAAAACACTAACTTTTTAATGGTGGCAGTTTCTGACCCTAAAAACATATCTATAAAACTATAGCAGAATTCAGTCATCAAATGGCTTTCTCCTGAGATGCCTTCTCTCTGTGTGATAGAAATGGCATCTACTGTTATGACATTAATGATTACTTCTTTGCAGATAATTCTCAGATCTTCATTTCCATCCCAGATTATTTCTTAAACTCCAGCTCCACATTTCTATTAGTTTCTTCTAGATATTTCCTTGCATATCCCTTCAAGCATCTCTAAATCACCATGAATCAAGCTGATTTATCACCTTATCCAACATTCACTTCTCTCAACTGTCTTGTAAAAGTAGGAATCTTTCCATGTTCCAATTATGGCTTTTCTACATCTTTGAGATTAAGGATCTTAGCCTAACATACATGATCTTGCCTTTTAAAAGTTTTGATAAGGTTTCCAAAAGGTGAATGATGAAAAATATCTTTGCATGTATTTGGAAAAATAAAACACTATTAAAATAAAATTCAATGTAATTTATTTCATTTACAATCCTAAAATTTTATTATATGCATTTAAAATTATTTTGAAAAAAGGGTACATTGTTTTCACCAAATAATCAAAGGGATCTATACATACAAAATGAAGGTTAAGAATTACTGCAATTTTAATATTAAAAGTTGATATTTCTTTACACTCTAGGGTGCTTTTTTAACCTTGGGATTATCTTTGACTTTTTTTTCATCCCTTAATTCTTATCACTTGCTATGCATTACTGATTCTATCTTCACATTATCTCTCACATTCATGTAACATCTATTACTTCCACTACTTTAATGTAGGTCCTGTTTATTACTGGCCAGGACTACTGGAATAGTTTTTAGTTTCTTCCCTCTAAAACCCATCCTAATTCTTCCTAATGTAATAAGAGCTTGTTCTTCAGACATGTATAATACCTGTCTGTTGCCAATCCATCTAGAGGATTTAATGAGTCTGATTCCAGAAGTACATGATGGAGGGGTCCTTTGTTTCTTACTTCAGATCATGTAGAGAGCACCTTTGTTTTGTGTCAACATAGTGCATGTGGATGGAAAGTCTCTTAATTGGATTTCAAACCAATTAAGTATGCACACAAAAGTTTCTGCTTCACAGAAGAACCCTCTCTTCTTTGGTGGTTAATGAGACATATACTACTATAAAAATCTAGATAGTAAAGAAAGGCATCAGTGGTGGAAGAAGTACCAACCTGCTTTGTTATAGTTCAAACATTTTTCAGTTTATAGCTAGGAAAATAAGGCAATGGATAAATAAGTTGCCCAGGGTCACATACCTAGAAAGTGTCTAAGATCATATCTGAATTTAGGAAAATGTACTCTATGTACTGTGCCATCTTCTTGCCTATTAACCTGCAACTTATTGCCAATTCTCCCTATTCAGGCCCAGTCTGCCACTGTTTTTATTTTATTTTATTTTTTTTTATCTTTGTGTCCATTCTTTCATTATGCTAGATGAAAATGTATTGAAGATGGAACCAAGAACATTATGATCTGGTAAACTTCAAAAACCTGGAAAATCCACTGAAGTCTAATAACTAGAGTACAGATCAGAACCTTCTAGTTATGGTGACAACTGCTGAGGCTACTAATGACTGAGCTCTGAAGAGTGACCTACTTCACTTAATCCAGGAGCATACTAATTAGGTACTAAAATATAATGTCCTTCAAGCAACAGAACATTTTTCCCATCAGCTATGTTGCAGCCAGAAGTTGTTAAAGGGGACTTTAATTGTGAATTTTAAAATTTCAATCTACTTTTTCCAATCCCTGAAACAGTAGGGGAAAGCATGGTTCTGATTTTGGATAAGGTTATATTTTGGTTCTAGCTATGGATTCTCAGTAAAGGTTTCTGGAAAAAAAGCTACCTGATATTAAGTGATTAAATTATATGAGAGAAATGTTATTGGTCAATCAATATAGGTGGAATACAATAGATGAAAGCTTGTAAACAATTTGTTGTTCATTTGTTTGAATTGTGTGCAGTTCTCCATGATCCCATTAGGGGTTTTCTTGGCAAAGATACTGGGTAATTTGTCATTTCCTTCTAAAGTTCATTTTAGAAACAAGGAAACTGAGGCAGATTTTTGTTAAGTGATTTGCCCACAGAGTCACATAACTAGTGTCTGAGGTCACTTTTTTTAAAAAAAAATTTTTTTTGAGGTCATTTTTGAACTCAGGTCTTCCTGACTTCAGGCCTGATAATCTATCTACTATGTCATCTAACTACCTTTGTGAACAATAGAACTAGAAAATCTGCTCCCAACCAATCAGAGTTATCACCAAGTCTCTAATGGAAGAAGTGCTAGCCTTGTTCTAGGGACCCAATTTACTAGTGCAAGGGAGAATTGGAAATGAGCTACACATTATGTGGTCTGCTAACATATGGATTGAAACATATGACTACCCAGAACAAAAATCTTAAGTGGTTCCCCATGACTTCTGGGTAAAAATGTCAACTCTTTAGGCTGGCATTTGTGGTGCACCATAATCTGCTTCAGCCTACCTTCTGCCTTCCCCTTTTCTCATTCATTCATATTTACTTTCTTCTATCACTAAAATATGTTGGTATTTTGGAATTATTTTCCTTCTTCAAGGTCCAATTAGGCTGCCAGTGCCCCTGTTAAGCCAACTCTGATCTCCCCAGATGAAAGTAATCACCATCTTAAATTTTTGGACCTCTCTCATGCACTATTACATTCTACATCACATCATAACTTTTTGTGTTCACAAGTTTTATCCCTTCTATTAAATTTGAAGCTTTAGAGGAGAGTGGACTGTCGCATTTTACCTTTAAATTTCTTGAAGCTTTTTAGTACTTTGCTAAGTGCATAGTTGGCTTTGAAAAAATGATTGTTATAAGTCAAATTTGAAATTTAAAATTAAAGCCATTAAAAGCTTTATAGTATAGAATTGCCTTGTGAAAAGCTTGTTAATTTAACATTAATTTACCTAATTAATATCACATTCATCAATAATCCTTTAGGTATATCATAAAATAGAAGTCTCATACATCATACTAATTTATTAAACAGGTCATCCTAAATAGGCTATGTATTTGTATGAATTATATTTTAATCAATAATAGTATGGATAACTTATTTGAAGTAATAGATACAATAATTTCTCTCAGAAATTAATGTCTAGATCACAGAAGACTGAGCTTTTTAATATGCAAATTCATGTGATGAAGATGCTGATTTGTTAGATAATAATAAACATGGTCAAACTGAAATCTTTAAGAGGTGTTGCCTATTTGATTTTGAATCTAACACTATATCCTAAATACGAAATTTAATGCTGCATTTTCAATTTTTCTCCATTACAGACATAGAGCCTGGTTCCTTGGTTCTTATACCTCTTTCTCACTGAATTCAAAGGAAGCAGGGAAGTTGCAAGATTAGGTCAATAGTTTTCCATTTGCCATTGAAAAAAATGATTCAATCACATTAGTAACTATCAGCAACGACAGAAATGTAAATATTCCTTGGGCAAGATAAAGATAAATAATGCTCTATTGCCAGTTTTTCCATGGAGATAAAGTAGCAAAATTAATAAATAATAACACCTGACCATATTCTCTTTCAGTTAAAGAATAAAGGTATGAGCAAAACACAGCATGTGAAAATAACAGCTTCATTCATCTTAGGCTGATCTATAAACTGTGTCATTTACTGATCTTGGGCATATGGTTTATTCTCAGAGACAAAAGTGGTTAGTCAAATACATTCAAACCTTTTTTCTTTCTTTAACAGATTTGGTTCCCCCCACCTTTTTTCTCTGCTCAGAGAAACATAAGATTAAAATTGGTGTGTGTGTGTGTGTGTGTGTGTGTGTGTGTGTGTGTGTATGTGTGTGTGATTCTATGGATGTCTTTCAGGGAATATGATAGGGAAATTTTCCTGGCCATCCACTTTCCAATTTCTGAGTCATTGCCTATCCTGCTAAATTGCTTAATACTTCCCATAGTGGACCTGTGACCTGGAATCTCTATGCAAGATTAATGGGAAAGCAAATGGGAATTAGTATTGGGGTGGGTTGCTCTGCAGCTCTCTCTTTTATCTAGCACTCCACCTGTTTTTTACAATTATGGTTTCATTAGTTTCTGAATCCAGAGATCCTACAAAAGACCTTTCCTTTCCCTCCGTCTCCATTTCCTCCCTCACACCCACCTCGTCTCCACGCTGATACTCCCCCTCCATGCCCACCAAAAATTATCAAACAGACTCTGCCTCTAACTGACATGCTGACAGGAAATTATTACACGTCATTACACTTCTTAAAACACAATTTACCCAGCCTTTGCAAATTATTCTCCAGTGTATGTGAAGGGGTAATGGAAACTGTCGATTTCACTTATACTTGTCAGTCGTACTTTCTTCTGGACAATGAACAATTTATGTTTTCTCTCTCTTTAAAAAAAAAAAAAAACCTAACACAATCTTTTGAAATATAAAAAAGCAACTTCTACAAGGGAAAATAGAAAATAATCTCTTTGCCATTTCTTTTTCATTTTATTGTCTCAGCCACAAAGCTATTGATGTGTATTTTCACTAGAGTCTTTCCATGTTTCTCATTTGCATTTCTTTGTTTGTTGGGACTTCTCTGTAAAAAGGCCTTGCTCAGATAGATCCTCTCTTTGGAATAGCCTGCCAGCATCCATCTCACCCACACATTATTGCCTCACATATACAGTCTGTCTACAATGTCTTTCTCTCCACTTCCTCCCTAAAACACCTTCTCCACCCACCCCACCCCCCGCCTCCCTTGTGTCTGTGTGACTCTATCATCCAGCCATTTGTCTTTGGGTCTTGTCTGAAATAATTTGAACTGCCAAATCTCAAAATGAATAGGTTTTGTTAACACAAAAGCTAAGGAACTAGTTGGAAATTTTAAAGAGCTCACCATCCCCAACTTTTAACTGATCATATTGTTTCTCATTCAGGCATTCTTCTGTCAGCCTTATTCTGCCTCAATGGGAGAAGGATGATGAATTGTTTGGTTACTGGAGGCAGAGAAAAAGAAATCCTGTGCTAGGGTCTGGGAATTGGTTAAGTACTTCTGCTGAGCTTCAACCTCATAATCGCTCTCAGCAACTTGGCTTCCTTGATTTATAAACTGATGTGGTGATTAATGATCTTTTAAGTGGACAAGGCAGGCCAAAGCCTCACCAGTTGAACCACTCCAACACACTGAGGATCACTTATAGGGGAAGAATAACAGCCTTTGCATTTAGGTAACTGAGACAGCTTCGGAGCAACTCCCAGTTCGGATTCACCAACATAAATCAGCTATATAGTTTGCCTATTTTTGACATCATTCCTTGAGTCCATAACTCCTCAGGTCAGCAGCTGGCAGCAGGATTTAAATAGAATTGTAAATGTGAGAGATCAGGGGTTCTCCTTCCAGGGGGAGTAGAAACAGTGGGGGAAGACTGAGTGAATCTATGGCAGTTTGTGAATAGAGCATTAAAATTACTGAGAACAAGAAAAAAAAATATATATATATGTCTATATGTGTGTGTGCATATTAATTATATAATTAACCATATTATATATATATCATAATATATAATTATATTAATCATCTTTGGGCTCCAATATATGCACATATACATACATATAGACATAGATTACAGATATGAATAGAGCTAGAAAGATATAGATGTATATAGATAAACAAAAACAGTTATCTTCTCCCTACTAGGCCTTGAGCTTCATGCAAATGTCATTTTCCAGATGTCTGGTCTTCCTATCTAGATCATTCTATTTTGATCCTTCTGGTTTCAGTCCCTGTAGAAAGTGTTCAGTCTTCTAGCTCCTGACCACCTTCAATTCAAATATGCCTAAGGTCATATTTGTTCTTCGTTAGAGCAAAGTTAGAATTCCTCCCTTCCGGGCTATAATGAACTTGAAGTGTTTTAATGAAACCTTGGCACTAGAAGTCTCCACTGTTTGAGGATGTGCCCAAAGATAATTAATGGAAATTGACAGAAACAATGACAGTAAGTGTTCACTGTACACTCGATTGTGTAATCTTCCTTTCTTGACCAAATTTTGACTTCTCAGGCATTCACTTTATTCACCTCTTCTTGCTGGCTGGGTCTCACACCTACGTGGACTTGCTGATCTCTGGGGCTGAGATTGTGTCAATTGCCTCTGTAGCAAGCCCAGGGAAAAGAACCTTTTTATCCATGATTTCTGAAAGAAGAGAAAAAATAAACAATTACATTGTTTTCTGGTGATTACAAAATGAATATTCATGAAAATAATTATTATAATTGAAGTCAAGTTGCTGACAAGCAATAAACCCAAAGTAGAACAGAAACAATTTTGCTATAGGTGTGCTAGAGAAGGATCAATTGTGGAAAACTAACTTCAACTAAACAGGGAGCTTTCAGCTCTCCCTAGGGGAAAATTCTGAAATACTTTCAATCTGGTCAGAACTGTAGGGAAAATGTTAATGTGTCTAAAGAAGTAGTGGCCAAGCGGAAGCTAAATCTCACATATTTATTTTGTGAAACAGTGTTTATGAACAGGGCTTTTTGCTCTAATATTTGTAATGTTTTCTTCCCAAGCCTTTTGCAAGGAAACAGAAGTGCAACTAATAAATTATGACTTGGATCAGACTATCTACAGATAGGTAATCTGTATCATTCTCTTTTAGACAAATCTGTGGATGTGGGCTTTTATGAAATGCTAACTGAATCTCCCAAAAAACAGTTTTTTTGTTTTTTTTTGTTTTTAGGGAGGCACTTAGAGGGTCTTTTAAAACTACCAATACAGAGTTCCACATTGAGAAAATATAAGCAAATACCCCAGGGAATGGAGGAAGTGAATATCCTTATGCAAATAGATTTTACTGCAACAAGGATAAGGAAAAAAAAAAATGAATGGACTTGCATTGAAGATAGGACTTAATCTGTGATAGGAAGTCACTTCACCAATGCAAATTATTTTAATTCTTTGTTTCAGACCTTTGAGAACTGTGACCTAGACTAATGAGTTTGAACACTGCTTTAGTGATACATCAAATCATCTCAAGGTTTCATATTAGTAAAAGAAGCCTGATTTTAGTACCCTTCGATTAAAAGTGATGTGGATAAATTTAGGATTTTATTCACATGGAATGGAAAAGGAAATCCTTCTTTGATTTTTTCATTTTGCACGGCTTTTATTCCTTTCCTCTCATCAATCTTCACAAGGGATACACTGAAGGTACTGAAAGGCCTTCCTTAATATGTTATTCAGTCAGTAAGCATTTATTAAGTGTCTACTATGTACCAGACACTGCTAAATGCTAAGAATTCAAAGAGCAGCAATGGACATTCACTGCCCTCAAGGGACTTAGAATATAGATCTCTTGATTCTGTTCAGGTAGCAAGGGAATACTTTTTATCAATGACCCAGTTTTTGCTATATTATATCTCCATCTCCTTTTATTGGCCATACTTCTTTGGATGGGATTATTTATGTAGTTTATCCTTTGTGAATAAATGCTGTTATTCTATCACAGCTTATCCATGCTCACTAAGTGTCTCTGCATTCTCCTTTGAATTATGTGCAATGTTAAGTTTTCAGAGTGTGGGATTTCATCTCTTAAAAATGTATATCAAACTAAAAGGGGCAAAAAACTAATTTAAAAAAATACCTTTGTTCCAGAAAGAAGTTGCATTCAGTAAGCCAATATTGATGGAATTCCTGCTATATAATCAACACTGTGCTAGGCACTTTAGATACAAAGATTAAAAGAAAATAATTACTTCACTAAAAGAGCATGCATTCTACTGAGCTAATTTTAAAAACTACATTATGGATAGCTATAAATAAAAAAAAAATCAAACCTGGATTTTCATGTGTGTTTGAAACTTCTAGTAAGGAAAAGTCCTCTATCAATAAAGATAATCAACTCTATAATATATACTTTTAGGATTGATGGGAACAAATAGAAATGATGTGGCTTGACCAGTCATACAAATAGTATGTTTTAGAGGCCGGATTTTAAACTTGGCCTTCTTGACTCTGAGTCCAGATAGCTATCTGCTATCTACTACATTTCCTCAGAGGGGATCACTCAGTACTTTTGGAGGAAAATAGGTATATTTAAAGTAAGCAAAAATCAGTTTTTAAGACTACAGAATGATTTGAAATAACTGAATGTTAGAATCCTAAACTCAAAAGCTATCTGAAATATTTGAAGCATATGAGTTTAAAAAATAACTTCTTTGGGAAGCAAAGGAACTGGATTACAGCCAAGAATAAGCTATCCAGCTAAAATGAACATTATCTTTCAGGAAAGAAGATAGACATTCAATGATATAGGTGAATTTCACCTATTTCTAATGAAAAGACCAGAACTGAACAAAAAATTTGATCTCCAAACACAGAACTCAAGAAAAACATAAAAAGGTAAAATAATAATAATAATAATAATAATAATAAAAACTCTTGAGAACTATATTTGTGTTATGGATATACTCAGAGAATGAGGGTTGATTTTATTATATTATGATTATTATGATATTATGATACTACAAAAAAGAAATTAGAGGTAGAAAAGGGATAACAATGGAAGAAGAGGAAAAAGGAGGTGGAAAAGAAAACCTATTATGATTGAGGGAAAGAAAGGAGGGGGATAAGCATTGTGTTAATCTTAATCTCATCAGATTTGGCTTTGAGAGAATAATAGACAGATTTGCTATCACAAAGAAACTTGTCCTATCTTATAAGGAAATAGGAGGGAAAAGGAGGAAAGAAAGGGAAAACAGAAGAATTAGGGGAAAGGTGTAAAAAGGGGGCTCTAAAGGGGAAGGATTTTATGAGGGAAGTGGTTATCAAAAGCAAAATAGTAGGGAGGATGGAAAGAGGATAGGACAGAGAAAAGCATAACCTAGGGTAACTAAGATGGCAGGAAATACAGAATTATTTATTTTAACTATGAATGTGAATGGAATGAACTCTCCCATGAAATGGAAGCAGATAGCAGACTGGATTAAAAGCCAGAATACCACAATATGCTGTTTACACGAAACACATTTAAAGCATAATAATACATACAAAACGAAGGTAAAGGACTGGAGCAGAATCTATTATGCTACAGGTGAACAAAAAAAGCAGGGGTAGAAATCCTGATCTCAGATCAAGTAAAAGCAAAGATAGATCTAATTAAAAGAGACAAGGAAGAAAACTATATTTTACTAAAGGGTACCATAGATAATGAAGCAATATCAATACTAAACATATATACACTAAGTAGTATAGCAGGGAAAATCCTAGAGGAAAAGTTCAGAGAGATGCAAGAAGATATAGACAGCAAAACTATAATAGTGGGGGATCTCAACCTCCCTCTCTCAGAACTAGATAAATCAAACCACAAAATAAATAAGAAAGAAGATAAGAAGGTAAACAAAACGTTAGAAAAGTTAGGTATGACAGATCTTTGAAGGAAATTAAATGGAAACAGAAAGGAGTTTACTTTTTTTCTGAGGGTCATGAAACTTATACAAAAATTGACCATGGACATAAAAACCTCAAAATAAAATGTAAAAAGGCAGAAATAGTAAATGCATTTTTTCAGATCATGATGCAATAAAAATCACATGCAGTATAAGGCCAGGAGAAAATAGACCCAAAGTTAACTGGAAATTAAATAATCTCATCCTAAAGAATGAATGGGTGAAACAGCAAATTACAGACACAATTACTTATTTCATCCAAGAGAATGACAATAATGAGACAACATACTAAAATTTTTGGGATGTAGCCAAAGCGGTAATAAGGGGAACTTTTATATCTCTAGATGCTTACTTGCATAAAATAGAGAAAAAGGAAATCAATGAATTGGGCTTCCAACTAAAAAAACTAGAAAAAGAACAAATTAAACCCCCCAATCAAATACCAAACTTGAAATCCTTAAAATAAGAGGAAAGATTAATAAAATTGAAAGTAATAAAACTATTGAATTAATAAATAAAACTGAAAGTTGGTTTTATGAAAAAAACCAACAAAATAGGTAAACCTCTAGTTAATTTGATTAGAAAAAGGAAGAGGAAAATCAAATTGTTAGTCTCAAAAATGAAAAGGGAGAACTTTCTACCAATGAAGAAGAAATTAGAGCAATAATTAGGAGTTACTTTGACCAACTTTATGCCAATAAATTTGATAACCTAATTTTGAAATGGAGAAATATGCACAAAAATATAGATTGTACAGATTAAAGAAAATGAAACAAATTACTCAAATAGTCCCATTTTAGAAAAAGGAAACAAAACAAGTCATTAATCAAGTCCCTAAGAAAAAATGCCCAGGACCAGATGGATTTACATGTGAATTCTACCAAACATTTAAAGAACAATTAACTCCAATATTTTATAAACTATTTGAAAAAATAGGGAATGAAGGATTCTTACCAAATTCCTTTTATGACACAGACATGATACTGATACCTAAACCAGGTAGAACAAAAACAGAGAAAGAAAATTATAGACCAATCTCCCTAATGAATATTGATGCAAAAATCTTTAAAAAATATTAGCAAAGAGATTACAGAAAATCATCCCCAGAATTATACACCATGACCAAGTAGGACTTATACCAGGAATTCAGGAATGGTTCAATATTGGGAAAACTATTAGCATAATTGACTATATCAATAGCCAAATTAACAAAAACATATGATTATCTCAAAAGATGCAGAAAAAATATTTGATAAAATCCAATATCCATTCCTATTAAAAACAGTAGAGAATATAAGAATTAATGGACTTTTCCTTAAAATAGTCAGTAGCATCTATTTAAAACCATCATCTAGTATCATATGTAATGGTGATAAACTGGAACCATTCCCAATAAGATCAGGGGTGAAACAAGGTTGCCCACTGTCACCATTACTATTCAATATTATATTAGATATGCTAGTTTTGACAATGACAAGAAAAAGAGATTAAAGAAATTAGAGTAGGTCATGAGGAAACCAAATTATCACTTTTTGCAGATGATATGGTATACTTAGAGAACCCTAGGGAATCAACTAAAAATATTAGAATTAATCTACAACTTTAGCAAAGTTGCAGGATACAGAATAAATCTACATAAATCATCAGCATTTTTATACATCACTAACAAAATCCAACAGCAAGAGAAACAAAGAGAAATTCCATTTCAAATGTTTCGATAGTATAAAATATTTGGGAATATATCTGCCAAGGGAAAGTCAGGATCTATATGAGCAAAACTACAAAACACTCTCCACAGAAATAAAATCAGTTGTAAACAATTGAAACAATATCAAGTGCTCTTGGATAGGTTGAGTTAATATAATAAAAATGATAATACTACCTAACCTAATCTATTTATTTAGTGCTATACCAATTAAACTCCCAAGAAATTATTTTATTGACCTAGAAAAAATAACAAAAAATTCATCTAGAAAAACAGAAAGTCAAGAATTTCAAGGGAATTAATGAAAAAAAAAAAGCAAATGAAGGTGGCCTAGCTGTACCAGATCTAAAGCTATATTATGAAGCCGCAGTTATCAAAACCATTTGGTACTGGCTAAG
The DNA here is from genome assembly GCA_023553655.1 of Myrmecobius fasciatus. NCBI lineage: Eukaryota > Metazoa > Chordata > Mammalia > Dasyuromorphia > Myrmecobiidae > Myrmecobius > Myrmecobius fasciatus. Next base: position 55,840 of record JAJPUD010003944.1, read on the forward strand.
AAACAGAATAGTTGATCAGTGGAATAGGTTAGCTTCACAGGACAAAATAGTCAATGACTATAATAATCTAGTGTTTGATAAACCCAAAGACCACAACTTTGGGGATAAGATCTCACTATTTGATAAAAACTGCTGGGAAAATTGGAAACTAGTATGGAAGAAACAAGGCATTGACACAAACCTAACACTGTATACCAAGAAAAGGTTGAAATGGATTCATGTTCTAGATATAAAGAATGATATTATAAAAAAATAGAAGAATGTAGGATGGATTACCTCTCAGATCTGTGGAGGAAAAAGGAATTTGTGACCAAAAAAGAACTAGAGATCATTATTAATCACAAAATAGATAATTTTGACTATATCAAGTTAGAAAGTTTTTGTACAAACAAAACTAATGCAGACAAGATTAGAAGGGAAGCAAGAAACTTGAAAAACATTTTTTCATTCAAAAATTCTGATAAAGGCCTCATTTCTAAAATACATAGAGAATTGACTGCAACATACAATAATTAAAGCCATTCTCCAATTGATAAATGGTCAAAAGATATGAGCAATTTTCAGATGAAGAAATTGAAACTATTTCTGGTCACATGTAAAGGTGCTCCAAATCACTATTGATCAGAGAAATGCAAATTAATACATCTCTGAGATACCACTATACACCTGTCAGATTGGCTAAGGTGACAGGAAAAGATAATGGTGAATGTCGGAGGGGATATGGGAAAATTGAAACACTGATATATTTTTGATGGAATTGTGAACAGATCCAACCATTCTGGAGAGCAATCTGGAACTATGCTCAAAGAGTTATCAAACTGTGTATACCCTTTGACCCAGCAGTGTTTCTACTAGGCTTATATCCCAAAGAGATCTTAAAGGAAGGAAAGGGACCCAAATGTGCAAAAATGTTTGTGGCAGCCCTTTTTGTAGTGGCAAGAAACTGGAGCCTGAATGGATGCCCATCAATTGGAGAATGGATGAATAAATTATGGTATATGAATGTCATGGAATATTATTGTTCTGTAAGAAATTACAAGATGATTTCACAGAGGCCTAGAGAGACCTACATGAACTGATGCTAAGTGAAATGAGCAGAACCAGGAGGAGATCATTATGCACAGCAACAAGACTATATGATGATCAATTCTGATGGACATGGTTCTCTTCAACAATGAGGTGATTCAAACCAGTTCCTATTGTTCAGCAATGAAGAAAGTCATACACATCCAGAGAGAGGCCTTTGGAAACTGAGTGTTGATGACAACATTTTAATGCTTTCTGTGAATATTTGCTTACATTTTGTTTTCCTTCTTAGGTTTTTTTTTCTTCCTAGATCTGAGTTTTTTTGTGCAGTAGGATAACTGTATAGATATGTGTACATATATTGGGTTTGCCATATAATTTAACATATTTAACATGTATTAGACTACCTGTCATCTAGGGGTGGGGATAGGGGGAAGGAGGGGAAAAATTTGGAACAAAAAAAATTTTTTGTAAAGGTCAATGTAGAAAAATCACTCATATTATGTAAATAAAAATCTTTAATAAAAAAAGGATAGCTGAAAAAGTTAGCTTTTTGCATGTAATAGGATATTTTAAAAAATATTATTATTCTATAAGAAATGAAGAGCAGGTTAGTTTCCAAGAGTCTGGAAAGACTTAAGTGAACTGATATTGAGTTAAGTGAGCAGAACCAGAACACTGTATATAGTAACAGCAAGAATATGTGATGATCAACTGTGATAGACTTGGCTCTTCTTAGCAAAACAGTGATTCACCACAATTCCAATAGATTTGGGATAGAAAATGCCATCTGTATCCAGAGAGAGAACTATGAAGCCTGAATGTGGATTGAAGGATATTATTTTCACTTTTTACTTTTTGGCTTTGCTTTTTCTTTTTCATATTTTTTTCTTTTGTTCTGATTTTTCTTTCACATTTTGATTAATATGAAAATATGTTTAAAAGTATGGTACATGTATAACTAAAAAATTCTTGAAAGTCAATTTAGAGAAATTTGTTATATTCTTTGAAATTATGGCTGTACTTTGGAGATTTGAACATAGACTGTTCAGGCCAACTGTATTGATCTAAGGTTTTATATTTCTATTGTTTGAGAACTCATCATATCTGAGCTGGACTCAGTTTCCCAAAGTTGCTTCAAAGTAATCTTTCTCTTATGCCACAGGGAATGTGACTCTACCCTACTTCTTACCCAATCTAATTCTTCAGACCTCTTGTTCTGGGAATTGTAGGCAATTTAATACTGTCATATTTGCACGAAGAACATATTCTTTGCCTCTATTCACTAACCTTTTCCCAGACCAAAACATTCTTCCTATAAATATGAGTTATTTCTTTTTAAAATTATTTTTAATGATAGCTTTTAGTTTTTAGAATGCATGCAAAGATGGTTTTCAACATTCACTCTTGCAAAATCCTATGTTCCCAGTTTTTCTCAGTCCCTTCCCTCTACTCCTTCCCCTAGACAGCAAGCAATCCAATATATGTCAAATATGTGCAGTTCTTCTATATATATTTCCACATTTATCATGCTGCACAAGAAAAATCATATCAAAAAGAAAAAAATTAGAAAGGAAAAAAAAAACATAATAAAAAGATGCAAATGCTATGTTTTGCTCCACATTCAGTCTCCATAATCCTCTTTCTGGATGCAGATGGCTCTCTCCATAACAAGACTGTTGGAATTGGCCTGAATCACCTCATTGTTGAAAGGAGCAAATCATAGTTGATCATCACGTAATTTTGTTGCCAATTTTTAGAATGTTCTTTTAATTCTACTCACTTCCTTTAGCATCATTTCATGTAAGTCTCTCCAAGCCTTTCTGAAATCATCCTTTTGATTGTTTCTTATAGAAAAATAATATTCCATAACATATACCATAACTTATTCAGCCATTACCCAATTGATGGGCTCACTTTCCCAGTTCCTTGCCACTACAAGAAGGGCTGCTTCAAATATTTTTGCGCATGGGATACAGACTCAGTAGAATGCTGCTGGATGTAAGGGTATGCAGTTTGATAGCCTTTGGGCATAGTTTCAAATTGTTCTTCAGACTAGTCAGATCAGTTCACAACTCCATCAGCACTATATTAGTGTAAATATGGATTACTTCTTCTGTCTTTAAAATCCTCAGATTTTAAAATAATTTCTAATATGTAGTAGGTCATTGCTAAATGCTTGTTGCATTGAATTAAATTAAATTGAAATTCTTATGGGGCTAAATTCATGAAATTGTCATACTCTCAGTCTAATCTTAAAAAGATTGGAACTGGAAGGAGTCTTTCAAATTATATAATCCAACTTTCTAATTTCACTACTGAATGAGGAAAATGAGTTCCAAAATAATCAAGTGCTTTTTCCAAAATAAAATGTTGAGCTTGTGGCAAAGTAGAGATTCTACACAGAATGATATTCAAATCATTCTTCACCTTTCTCATCATCCCTATCTACTACTCTTTTAAATTTATATTATATAATATTTTATAGTTTACAGATTTCTTTATAGCAAGGCTATACATAATTTTTTATTGTTTTCTCCCTGTTTTACATAAAAGTTAAAGGAGATCTGAAAAGTTCTGGAGCTTGATAATAACATTTCAGGATGAAAAAAAACCCCCAACTCTGGAATAGTTTTGCTAGTAGATTATGCCTTATTTGTCTTAGCTGTTGTACCTTCAGATATTTAATGCATTCTGTATTTAATTTGAAAGGATTTTCTCCTTTCCTCTCTGCACATTTTTGTTACTATATGTAAATGCATTTTTTGTGGATTTATTTTGTATCCTGCTACTTTGCTAAATGCATGAATTAAATTATTATCTCATTTTTTCTTCTGCCTGATTCTCTGGGGGTTTTAAGTAAATTATTCTATCATCAGTGAATAGGTGCATTTTTCTCTCCTCATTGCCTTTAATTTCTTTTTCTTTTATTGCAATTTTGAAGTAGTCTGTTATTTGGATAAGGTTTTAGGTTTCTTGTATAAACTATTAATTCTCCTTTCAAGTCATTCATCCAAATGGATACATAGAAACAAGAAAAATGTATACATAGAAAATTAAATAGACAATTTTGATTAATTTAAGTTGAAAAACTTTTTTACAGAAGAAAGTACAAAAGTCATCCTACCAAAGATGTATGATCAAAGGATATAAATATAGCATTTCAAAAAAGAAAAGCAACTAGTTGAAAAAAAATTTTGTAAATTATTATCAATAGCAAGGAAATGCAAATTAGAATAACTCCCTTTCCTTCCCTTCCTTTCTTTTTTTTTTCCTTCCCTTTCCCTCTGTTCCCTTCTAATGGCACACTTCAAAATTATCAAATTTACAAAGATGACAAAATTTCAATAATTAGAGGGTCTAGAGCAGAAAAGTAATACTGATGTGAATCATAAATAAAATCTGAATAAACTGATAAAATATAGTATATTATATCATTCCATATATAATATATAATATACCATCATATATATGGTATATATAACATATATATACCATATATATTATATTATACCATTCCTTAAGGAATGATAAATTAAAAATATTAAAGGAAAACTTAGAATACTTAGTTGATGCAAGTTAAAGAAAGCAGATACAATGACCAAAACTATTTAAATTAATGTGAAGAGGCAAAAATATCTCAGCAAATAAGTGGTGAATGTCAATATCATAGAAGGATCTTAAAGTATATAACTTTTTTTTTCACTTAATAGTAAACTAAATATATTTGAGAAGATTAGGTAGAAGATTCCTTCACAAAGGTGATTTTTGGAAAATATAAATTGTGTTCAAAAAAGTATCAATACATTTTAAGAATAGGAAACAATAATAACTTTGCGCATTTATGTAGTACTGTTTAAAGTTTACAAAATATTTTCTTAAAATCAACCCTATGAGTTAAGTATATTATACTTTTTTTCTGATTAAGTATTCCTTAGTTTCACAGATTTTGTGTGTCGTAAAACTACCTGTGTTCATTCCAACAACTCCCTCTACTCTCATACGTTTCCTATCTCAGACTGACCAGTGTCTCATTTATTTTCTCTCTTTCAAATCACTTAACTTCCTTAACCACAGTCTAGTTGTTCAGGGCACAGTCTCTGATCAAAATCTGTCAAAGCCTCCATACTGTTTAGTAAATTTCAAACTATTTTGTCTAGTTTTCATCTTCCCTGTATCCTTAATTTGTTATTGCCTTGTCTTACCAAGTTCAGCTCATAATATACCTTTTTATATTTTCTATGCTATCTCTAAATTGTAACATTGTTTCCAGAATATGGCCTGTATTTGCTATCTCTGTTTCTTTGTACTAATTGTTCCCCATATCTAAAATGCATTTCTCATTGGTATAAGAGGGCCTAGGTGCAATTCCATGGCCACAATTATATTGGGAAAACACTTTCAGTATTCTAATATATAAAATGTGGATGTTTGACTAAATGAAACTTTAGAACCCTGCTAAAATGCTACTTCCTCCAGAAACCTTTTCTAATTTGTCCATTCAAAATGAAATTGTATCCCCTAACCCTCACATTAAACTTTCTTTTTAACATTTGTTACAGTGACCAAGAGATAAAGTGTTGTTAAGGGCATGAGTATCTAAGGTAATGGCTAGAGAGGAACCAGCTCTTACTGAGGTCTTCAATTTAACTCATTTGATGCATAGTTTCTAAATAGATACCTCAATTCTGTAACAACAACAACAAAATACACTGCAAAAATTCTAATCCTTTAGATATCTATATCAGGCTTGAAGGCTTAATAAAGTGGAGTAGCCAAAATGAGTCCCTACATAATTGTCAGATAATATAATACTGGAGGTCTATAATGGTTGTTTAATACTCAGTAAATGAAAACTAAATTAAAAAATGTTTTAGGGAAACTTGAATAAATGGTTGAGATCATGATTCAAAAGGTAGATTTTATAGATGATAGAGGCAATTTCCTTGGCAATCTCAATATTTCACACCTGATGTCATAGTAGTAACTAATTATAAAAAAAAACAAAAAACCTAGGTAAACTATATCTATAATGCATTGCCTTCTTTGAAGCCCAATGCCTATTTTCATATATTATCATTATTTATATATCCTTTGCTTGAGTAAGTTGTTGTGTAATCATCATGTTACAAATATTTTAGCCTATGGAAACCTCCTATGAGTGTATATTATACAGAACCTTACTTCAAAGAATGTAGCTACTACATGAGATGTGAGTGTCTACTTGATAAAAAATGTAATTGCTTCCTATATTATATTCACTGTTGCTATTATTAATTTGTCCTCCCCCCATGCTTCATTTGATATGGACTTTGATCATGATTATGTGATATGAAGTACGTGTATAAGATCTGGAATTCTAGAGGTACTTATCAAAGCCTTAATAGGCATAGAAATATTTGGACAGTTGCTAATATTGTTATTAAGATGAAAATTGATAAGTGGTAGCTTTATATTTATGCATTTAGTACAATGTCTTTCAATGGTTTTAAATGATGTCAATTATTGTGTTCAATAGTACTCAAAGGAAGTTTAGTTGTTTCTTATTATTTTCCTGAGGTCTGATTTTGTTCTACATTGGTTCTTCTACTGTAGCAGATTCATGGATACAAAATTTAAAATTTTGATAGAGATATTTATCCCCCCCCCCATTAAATCAGCAACCTGCCAAATAAGGGGACAGGGGTTGCTGGCTAATGACTGTAGTTCTATATGTGGAACATCTGAACACTGAAGCAATTAGGTTTATAGACATGGATAGGAACTATGTACATGGTTGTTTGGTGTCTCAGTCAGTGGTCCATGATTTTCTTGATGAAAAAAAGACTGAATTTGCTGTTCTATTTATCCGTATCACTTAGCAACTTACCTTGGACACAATAAGTGCTTAATAAATGCTTTTTGGATAAACTAAAAGACAGATGAAAGGACCAATGATTATTCTAAAATAATCCTACTCTCATAATCCACAGGGATAAATATTCATGGATAGAGGATGGAGAGAGTATACATGCCAAAGATTTCCTGTAATTTTAGTGCTTAGAAAACAGGAAATATTTAATTCTTTTTTATTCAAGTTGCTAGTACCATATGTAGTAACTGTGGCACAGTAGATGCTTAATAAATCTTTATCAGATTTATTTCCCTGCTTAAAAAATAAAATCTTTGTTAATTTATCTTGTTAATGAGATAGGGACTGACAAATGACTAAAATGTATTAAAGAGCATTATCCCTTATTATATTTCACAATACTGAAAAAATGAGAAAATAGATTGAAAAGAGCTAATTTAATAATTATTGGACTACATGAAAGCTATGATCAAAGCTATGATTCAAAAAAAATCAGAAAAAATTTCCCCAAAATTTTGAACAACAGGATGAAATAGAAATAGAAAGAATCCACTGATTGCCAATGAAAAGATCCCAAAATGAATATTATAAGGTATATATTCCTAATTCCAGAGCTCCTAAGTGAAAGAGAAAATATTTTAAATAGTCTGAAAGAAGCCATTCAAATAACATGGAGCCTCAGTAAGGATCATGCAAGATTTAACAATTTCTACTTTAATGAACAGAGGGCTAGGAATATGATATTACAGAAGGCAAAAGAATTGGGATTGCAACAAAAAATTAACCTACTCAGTAAAATTACATATAATCCTTCAAGGAAAGAAAGTGCATATTTAATGATATAGAGGATTTTCAAGCACTCCTGGTGAAAAGATAACAACAAATTAAAAATAACATAAGGATAACAGCAATTTGACTTTGAATTACAAGACTGAATAAAACCATAAAAACCAAAATGTAATTTTAAGAAAGCAACACTGTTTAATTGGTGAAATGGATTATTTTCTTTGGGGGGATTGATAATACTTTATGACTATTGAGGCTCATTTTACAATTTAAATTGTCACTACTCTATGAATTGCAACCTCTAGAAGAAAGGGGAAAGCACAAAGAATTGATTAAAATAGATAAAAAAAACCTTCATAAACATTTTGGAATTTTTTAAATTGCTGATAGTCTATTAATAATGTCAATTTCAGTGTTTCCCTCCACCTCCAAATGGGGGAATATTTTTAAATAAAAGAAATACTTCTTTAACAAGTGCAATGCTTGTCATACTTTAAGCTGTTGTGTTGTTTTTTTTTCAATTCATGTTATTTTTATACTGTCTATTAACAATTCAATAATTTCCCTGCTTTATAACTTTTGTAAAGAGCCATCCTATTCTTCAGGTTTTGTGCTCCTTCCCACTGCCATCTCCCACCAGCTAATATAATAATGGATTATCTGAAATCTTTCTTATGACAATGAAATTTCACTTGGCAGACAGCCTATTTTGAGATAATAGCCTCCTCTGAACATGGCTGAATCCATGCCATGGCTGAACTGTCCGAAAGATCAATCATGAATCTAGAATGATTATGTAAATAAATTTCATATAGTCTGATAAATGTCATCCCCTTTCTCCTACCCTGTTCACAGCCAGAGGGAAAGAATGACTTTACTAGTAAAGTCTATTAGAAGTTTATTTTATTTAGGTGGTGCAGTGAATAGAGCACCAGCCCTGAAGTCAGGAGGACTGAGTTCAAATCTGATATCACTTAACTTTCCCTAGCTGTGTGACCCTGGGCAAGTCACATGCACACCTATATGAAATATAAATTTATGTGAAGTTTTAGACATTATGTCTCTGTTGCTGTCTCTGTGTCTCTCAGCAATCCAACTTCAAGTTGCACTAGTACTCAGTTTATGTTGCCTGAGTTCTACAACTGGGGTATTGTGCAAATATGAAAATTCACCTTAGACCTGGAAGAACCATTCTAGCCAGTTACATTTCAACATACTTCTACATCAGTTTTAATTTAGTACATTATACTGGAAAGAACATTCCACCAAAGATAATACCTGAGTATAAATCCCTACTTTGTCATTTACTACCTGTGTGACACTGAGTAAAACAGTTTCTCTGGGACTGTTTACTCATCTAAAAATAAGGTTCTTGAACTTGTTAGATATCATCTGGTTCTGAATCTTATTTATTTTTTCTTTCTACCCAAATTTATGAAAGAAGCCCTAGAAATTTTGAATTCTTGCATGGTCCTGGTTTTATTTCCTGGTTTTATTTCTTGGGACATATAACACACTTATCTGAAACTGTTCCTTTTCAGTCACCTGTAACCTTTAATAGTAGACATGTGTTGTCTACAAAGGAAGAAGTTAACCAGCATATGAAAAATCATAATGATATTTATGACAGTATGATAGACAGCATAAGATTTCTTTGGCATGATTGACTTCCCTGAAGGATAATTTTATTTTTGTGACAAAAAGCAACATTTGTTTAGATTACACATCTGTAGTAAATAGGCTACATTTGGAGAAACTACTGCAGTATCATTTCAGAAGTTTATTTTGTTACGGGTTGTTTCATCTTGAACTAGTTGTAGTATTGATTTCTCTCAGTGGATTAATTATCAGAGGTAGTTTCAGTCTCTCCTGCAATGGACGGAAGGAAAAATGATGTTTTGATTTCAATGAAGCCTATTGACAATAGTGCTTGGGTTTCTCTTGGGTCCTAGAGTCAACTGACTTGGAAGTCTGCATCATGCAAGGACTGTGACTGAAAATATTCATTTTATCTATGGATATAAAGTTTTTGGCATGGTCTGGAGACTTTGTAAAAAAAAGGGGGGGGGAGTGTATCATATGGTTTTTTGCTCCCATTTGCAAGAGCAACACTCAATGTTGAAAAGTTGAAAAGTATGAAATGATGAGAACGTATGGAAATTGAAGCATGAGTTATTTATAGCTCAGTCCATCTTGTTTTGACAACATGAAGATTTTTACTTGAGTAGGTAGAATGAATACCTTTTGTCCAGAGAATTTTTTTCTAAACTTACAGCTGCAAGTCTCCCTTCAGGAAAGCTGGCTCAGAGAATGGTCCCTTAATCAAGAAAACTTCATGCTCTTTTAGAGAGCTTCAGGTTTCCCTGCTTCATTTTCTAATAATCAAAATATCTTTTCTCTTACCACTCACAGATCTTAACAATTTCTATATTTCCACTTAATTCTATATTATGTTTGTTCAGCACTTATAAATTTTGAGTTTTTCCCCCTTTTTCTATAGCCATCTTACAATATGCCTGGAAGGTAGGAAAATCTTAAAGTTCTGGGATGATACTATTATAACCAAGTTTCTAGACAATTCTGAGAGAAGCTTTTAATATTATGACTCCATTTTATTATCTATTAGTTGGTAGTTAGTAACATCATATCAGGATAATATCTACAAAATAATTAATTTTTATCTGTTACTAAGTGCAAAGAAATGAAGAAGTCTTTTAAACAATCCTTTCACCATTATTTTGATACCTCTATGCATCTGTAATTTTCTTAATGGGAAAAAAACACTTAATTATAAAAAACCAGTTATAGCTTTTTGTCACATCCATCATCTCACATAAAATCTCTCAATTCTGGGGACTCTATTTAAGCTCTCTAGATTTTATCTTGATATCAATAGCATATGGCCTTTCCAGCAGAGATAGCTGGTATCTCACAAGATGGAATGCTGTACTTTGAATCAATAAGATTTTTTTAAGTACAAAGGAGACAGGAAAGCCAGAATTCAAATCTGGTTTCAAACACCTACTAATCATGTGAATCTGGACTAATCATAAGCTCTAATTGTCTCTGTTTCCTTGACAATAAAATGAGGGTCATAATGGCACCTATCAGATGTGGTGGTAGTAAGGATAAAATGATATGATATGGCAAAAGCACTTAGCACTCTATGTGGGACAGTGTAGGTACCATATACATTTTGTTCCATTCCCATTATTTGCCCTTTATTCTCGCTCCATGGCTATTTTGTTTGTTTGTATATTTACTTGAAAATGTCTTTTATCCTGCTTCTCCTGGAATATTTTTTCCCTCTTGATATTTATTTACATTCATTTTATTAATGATGATTTTTAAATCACATTGGTTTCCAAATCTTTGCTCTCCCTCTCCACTATTTGAGTGAGGGGAGAGAGAGAGAGTAAGAGAGAAAGACAGAAAGACAAAGACATGCAGATAGAGACAGACGCAAAGAAAGGTTAAAGACAGACAAAGATATAGAGACATTCAGAGAGAGAGACTAAGACAGAGAGACAGAGAAAGACAGAAAGAGAAATGGAGAGACAGAGCCAGAGACAGACAGACAGAGACGGAGGCTGTCACAGAGATATAGAGGTAGACAGAGAGAAATATAGAAAGAGAGAGACAGACCAAGACATATGAGAGACAGAATTAGAGGCAGCAACATAGATAAAGAGAAGCAGAGAGAAAAGAAATAGACAATTATAAAGTTTAGGAAAACCAAGCAAAAGTTTAACTATGATTGATGGTATTTAGAATATCTATGTCCATAGTCTCTCACCTCTCCTAAGAGGTATGATGGAGCCAATGCAAACTGACATTTAAGGGAAAATTGCTAAATTTTCAGTGTTATTATTAACACATTGGAAATAAGACAACTTACAAATCCACTGTTTTTGTTGTTATTATTGTTTCTTCTCCTCCATCCAGAAAACCAGTCCTTAAACATCTGCCACGATACTACTGGAAGGTCTGAACATTTTAAAATCTTTTCTTCAAGTGCAAGCTTAGTATACAGAATTACACAGCATTTAGCCTTGTTTATTTGTTGCTCTTTTCAATTACATTTTTGTAGTTCTGTGATTTTTTCTGGTTCAATTTACTTCATTCTGCACCAGTGAATATTCTTAACCATCTTGTCCAATAACATAAGAATATTTCATTTTATTGATATACCCTAATTATCATGATTTCACATGATCATTATGTAGAGCTTAAAGAAGGCTTAGAAGTTATTGAATCCATCACCCTTCTTGGACAGATGAGGGAACTGAGGCATACTCAAAGATATGTGTTAGTACATACACACACACACATGCTGTATCTGACTTTCCTTTTTATCTTTTACCCCCTTGTGGTATACATATATATTTAGTGGTGGACATCGTGGGTCTTTTCTTATTTATATTCTGAGAGTGATCCAATAAAATTATCTTTCTTTCAAGAAATTTTAAATGATTTTGATATTTGCATAAGTTAAAACTTGGAGCAGAGTCTTTAAAGCGTGATTTTATTCTAACAAATTAAGTGCTTTTTTATTCTTAGCAAGAGCAAACATCAGTTAAACAGTAAAAAGTACTGGCTCTTTAAATTGATTACTGATTGTATTTATTATCTGATCTAGAACAAATCACTTAATCTAAAGGACCCAGTGGAGAGTGTGTTAGACTTGTAGTCAAGAATTCCTGAGTTTAAACCTAGCTTCAGAAATTTACCAAATGTGTAATCCTTGGCAGATCATTTCAAGTGAAATGATCTGTTTAGTTCTTCACTTACAAAGCAGAAAATCATAATACCTACTTTCCAGGATTGTTTTAAGAATAAAATGAGATAGTATTTGGAGTTTGTTTTTTTTGTTTTGTTTTGTTTTTGTTTTGTTTTCATTTTTTTAATTTTTTTTTCGTTAAAGCTTTTTATTTGTATAACATATGTATGGGTAGTTCCCCAGCATTGATCTTTACAAAGCTCTCCATTACAACTTTTACCCCCAGTCCTCTCCCCTCCCCTAGATGGCAGGAAGTCCACTACATGTCAATAATATTTAAATACTTGACAAGTTGTGCAAGAAAAATCCTATGTACAAGAAAAAAAAAAGAAAAACAGAGAAAGGCAACACAATGAAAGCAAACATCAATAGAGATCATGAAAATGTTACGTTGTGGTCCATATTTCATATCTCTCTCTCTCTGGGTGTATATGGTTTGCTTCAGTGAACAATTGGAACTGGTTTGAGACAATTCTTTGTTACAGAGAGCCATGTCCATCAGAATTAATCATCATGTAATATTGTTGTTGCCATGTATAATGATCTCCTGGTTCTGCTCGTTTCACTCAGCATCAGTTCATGCAAGTCTCTCCAGGGCTCTCTGAAATCGTCCTGCTGGTCGTTTCTTACAGAGCAATAATCTTCCATAACATTCATATACCATAATTTATTCTGCCACTCTCCAATTGATGGGCATCCATTCAGTTTCCAGTTTCTAGCCACTACAAAAAAGGCTGCCACAAACATTCTTGCACATGTGGGGACCTTTCCCTCCTCTAAGATCTCTTTGGGATATAGGCCCAATAGAAACACTGCTGGGTCAAAGGGTAAGCACAGTTTGATAACTTTTTGAGCATACCTCCAAATTGCTCTCCAAAATGGTTGGATCCGTTCACAGTTCCACCAACAATGTATTGGTGTCCCAGTTTTCCCACACCCCTCTAACATTCATCGTTATCTTTTCCTGTCATTTTAGCCAATCTGACAGGGGTGTAGTGGTACCTCAGAGTTGTCTTAATTTGCATTTCTCTGATCAATAGTGATTGGGAGCAACTTTTCATATGACTAGAGATGGTTTTAATTTCATCATCTGAAAATTGTCTGTTCATATCCCTTGACCACTTATCTATTGAAGAGTGGCTTGAATTCTTATATATATGAGACAATTCTCTATATATTTTAGAAATGAGGCCTTTATCAGAACCATTAAATGTAAAGATGATTTCCCAATTTGATGCTTCCCTCCTAATCTTGTCTGCATTAGTTTTATATTGCAGAAACTTTTTAACTTAATATAATCAAAATTATCCATCTGGTATGCAATTAGGAGTTCCAGATCTTCTTTGGATATAAATTTATTACATTTCCACAGGTCTGAGAGGTAAACTATATTATGTTCCTCTAACTTGCTTACAAAATAACTCTTTATATCTAGATCTTGAACCCATTTAGATCTTATCTTGGTATGTGGTATTAGGTATGTGTCAAGCCCTAATTTCTTCCACACTAGTTTCCAATTTTCCCAGCAGTTTTTGCCGAATAGTGAGTACTTATCCCCAAAGCTGGGGTCTTTGGGTTTATCAAACACTAAATTGTTAATGTTATTACCTAGATTGTCCTGATAACCTATCCTGTGTCACTGATCGACTGCTCTACTTCTTAGCCAGTACCAAATGGTTTTGATGACCGCTGCTTTATAATATAGTTTTAAATCTGGTACAGCAAGGCCACCTTCATCTGCCTTTTTTTTTCATTAATCCCCTTGAAATCCTTGACCTTTTGTTCTTCCAAATGAACTTTGCTACTATTTTTTCTAGATCTGTAAAATAATTTCTTGGGAGTTTGATTGGTATGGCACTTAATAAGTAGATTAGTTTGGGTGGTATTGTCATTTTTATTATGTTCGCTCTGCCTACCCATAAGCACTTAATATTTTTCCAATTGATTAGGTCTGATTTTATTTGTGTGGAAAGTGTTTTGTAGTTTAGTTCGTATACTTTCTGACTTTTCCTTGGCAGATAGATTCCCAAATATTTTATCCTATCATCTGCTATTTGGAATGGAATTTCTTTTTGTATCTCTTGCTGCTGAACTTTATTGGTAATATATAAAAATGCTAATGATTTATGTGGATTTATTTTGAATCCTGCAACTTTGCTAAAGCTGTGAATTGTTTCTAGTAGTTTCTTAGTTGAGTCTCTAGGGTTCTCTAAGTATACCATCATGTCATCTGCAAAGAGTGATAATTTGGTTTCTTCATTACCTACTCTGATTCCTTTTATCTCTTTTTCTTCTCTTATTGCTAAAGTTAACATTTCTAATATAATATTAAATAGTAATGGTGACAGTGGGCAGCCTTGTTTCACTCCTGATCTTATTGGGAATGGTTTTAGTTTGTCTCCATTACATATGATGCTTGCTCATGGTTTTAAATAGATGCTACTGATCATTTTAAAGAAAAGCCCATTTATTCCTATACTCTCTAGTGTTTTTTAATAGGAATGGGTGTTGGATTTTATCAAATGCTTTTTCTGCATCTATTGAGATAATCGTATGGTTTTTGTTAGTTTGGTTATTAATATAATTGATTATGTTGATAGTTTTCCTGATACTGAACCAGCCCGGCATCCCTGGTATAAATCCTACTTGGTCATAGTGTACTATCCTGGGGATGACTTTGTGTAATCTCATTGCTAATATCTTATTTAAATTTTTTTGCATCAATATTCATTAGGGAAATTGGTCTATAGTTTTCTTTCTCTGTTTTCACCCTACCTGGTTTAGCTATCAGCATCATATCGATCTCATAGAAGGAATTTGGCAGTATACCTTCTGTCCCTATTTTCTCAAATAGTTTGTATAGTATTGAAAATAATTGTTCTTTGAATGTTTGGTAAAATTCACATGTAAATCCATCTGGTCCTGGAGATTTTTTCTTAGGGAGTTGGTTAATAGCTTGTTCTATTTCTTTTTCTAATATGGGGCTATTTAAATAATTTATATCCTCTTCTGTTAACCTGGGCAATCTATATTTTTGTAGATATTCCTCCATTTCATTTAGATTATCAAACTTACTGGCATAAAGTTAGGCCAAGTAACTCCTAATTATTGCTCTAATTTCCTCTTCCTTGGAGGAAAGTTCTCCCTTATCATTCTTGAGACTAACAATTTGATTTTCCTCTTTCCTTTTTAGTATCAAATTAACTAAAGGCTTATCTATTTTGTTGTATTTTTCTTACAACCAACTCTTAGTTTTATTTATTAATTCATTAGTTTTCCTATTTTCAGTTTTATTAATTTCTCCTTTTATTTTTAAAATTTCCAATTTGGTATTTAATTGCAGGTTTTTAATTTGTTCTTTTTCTAGTTTTTTTTAATAATAAGCCAAATTTGTTGATATTTTCTTTCTCTATTTTATGCATGTAAGCATCTAGAGATATAAAATTGCCCCTTGTAATCGATTTGGCCGTATCCCACAATTTTTGGTATATTGTCTCATTATTGTCATTCTCCTGGATGAAATTTGATTGTGTCTATGATTTGCTCTTTCACCCATTCATTCTTCGGGATAAGATTATTTAATTTCCAATTAATTTTTGGTTTATTTTCTCCTGGCCTTAAATTGCATGTGATTTTTATTGCATCATGATCTGAAAAGGATGCATTTACTATTTCTGCCTTTCTGCATTTGATTTTGAGGTTTTTATGCCCTAACACATGGTCAATTTTTGTATAGGTTCCATGGACTGCTGAGAAAAAAGTAAACTCCCTACTGTCTCCATTCAACTTTCTCCATAGATCTATCATGCCTAACTTTTCTAAAAATTGGTTTATCTTCCAAGTTTCTTTCTTGTTTATTTTGTGGTTTGATTTATCTAATTCTGAGAGAGCAAGGTTAAGATCCCCCACTAGTATAGTTTGGCTGTCTATTTCTTCTTGCATCTCTCTTAATTTCTCTCTAGGAATTTGGATGCTATTGCACTTGGTGCATATATATTTAGTATTGATATTGCTACATTATCTATGGTACCCTTTAATAAAATATAGTTTCCTTCCTTGTCTCTTTTGATTAGATCTCTCTTGGCTTTTACTTGATCTGAGATAAGGATTGCTACCCTTGCTTTTTTTTGTTCACCTGAAGCATAATAGGTTCTGCTCCAGCCTTTTACCTTCATCCTATATGTGTCAGTATGTTTTAGATGTGTTTCTTGTCAACAACATATTTTGGGATTCTGGTTTTTAATCCAGTCTGATATCCGCTTCTGCTTTATGGGAGAGTTCATCCCATTCACATTCACAGTTAGAATAACTAATTCTTTATTTCCTGCCATCTTATTTACCCAAGTTATGTTTTCCCCTTTCCTTTCCCCTTTCTCCCTTCCCCCCTCCTCAGTACTTTGCTTTTGATGACCCCCTCTCCCAAACAATCCACCACCCTTTAGATCCCCTGCCCCTTTTTTAAACTCCTTTCCCTTGATTTTCCCTTCTAATAGTTTATCTGTTTTATTTTCCTCCTTTCTCTCCCACTTCCCTCTAGCAACAGACAAGTTTCTATGTGAAATCAGTGTCTGATATACACTTTTAGCACCCAACCTGATGAGAGTAAGATTTACACAATGCTCATCTCCCTCCCCTCTTTCTCTCAATTATATTAGTTTTTCTTTGCCTCTTCAAGAGATTTTACCTTGTTTTTACTTCCTTTTTTTTAGATCTTATTTTACCACTTTTTCCCTCTTTTCCCCAGTATGACAACCTTTCCCCCGCTAGTTTTCTTTTTCATATTATCAAAGTAATATCTAGTTAATTATACCCCCAAACTTTAAGTATCCCCATAGTAGAAATAAAATTCTCGAGTCCTTTCCTTTTTTACCTTTTTATGCTTCTCTTGAGTTCTGTGTTTGGAGGTCAAATTTTTTGTTGAGATGTGGTCTTTTCATTAGAAATACGTGAAATTCACCTATATCATTGAATGATCATCTTCTTCCCTGGAGAATAATGCTCATTCTAGCTGGATAGGTTATTCTTGGCTGTAATCCAAGTTCCTTTGCCTTTCAGAATATCTGGTTCCAGGCCCTTCAATCCTTCAATGTGGAGACTGACAAATCGTGTGTGATTCTAATTATTTATCCTCAGTATTTGAATTGTTTCTTTCTAGCTCCTAGCAGAATCTTTTCTTTGGTGCGATAGTCCTGAAATTTAGCCATGATATTCCTTGGGGTTTTAATTTTGAGGTCTCTTTCAGGAGATGATCAGTGAATTCTTTCAATGGTGATTTTGCCTTCTGATTCTACAATCTCAGGGCAGTTTTCTTTCAGGATTTCCTGGAAGATAGTGTTTAGATTATTTTTTTTCATCATGGCTTTCAGGAAGTCCAATAATCCTTGGATTGTTTCTCCTAGATCTATTTTCCAAGTCAGTTGTTTTTCCTAGGAGATATTTCATATTTTCTTCTAATTTTTCATTTTTTTTGTTTGACTGATTCTTGAAGTCTTATTGAGTCATTGGCTTGCATTTGTTCAATTCTTATTTTTAAAGTGTTGTTTTTGTCAGTTACCTTTTCAAGCTCCTTTTGTAACTGGCCAATTGAATTTTTTTGTTCATTGCACTCTTTTTCCACTTCACTAATTTTATTTTTCAATAAGTTGGTGTCTTTTTCATAACTCTTTTGCAGGGCATCATATCCTTCTTGCACTGATTTCAATTTATTTTCCAATTTATCCTCCAGCTCTCTTATGAGGTTCTTTATGCAATCTTTCAGAATGGCCTTTTGAAAAGGGGATCAGTGATGGTCCTTAATAACTTCCTTTGGAGGTTTGTCTAAAGGAACCTCAGGTTCTGGGGTCATCCCTTCTTTCTCTTAATAAAATCTGTTTATGGTGAGAGCTCTCTTTTGCTTCTTCATTTTTTTAGACAGTGTGGATGTCTCTTTAAGGCTCAGAAAAAATCTTTGCCCTGGGGCAATTCATCGAATTAACTTAAGGTGCTGGGCCAGTGGGGCTAGGACTAAATCAGGATTACTCCTTAAACAAGGCAAGTCTGCCAGAATACCTGTCCACAATCAGGGCAGAGTGTCCTCAGTGCCTCAGATAAACTCCAGGTGTTTGGAGTTTGGAGTGTGGAGTTTCTGCCACAGAGAGCTGAGTTCCACCCTCACTTCCGGCCTACACCAGAGTCCACTGTTTATCCCTCTGTCTGAGTTAGACAAACCTGATATGAAGTTCTTCAGAAAGCAGTGTCCAAATATTTCTGGATTTGTTGGCTTGAAGGTCAGTTCAGAGTCTTATTTTATTGTTGGTTTGAGAGAAGATCGGAGGAGGATGCAGAGAGTCACGTTTTCACTCTGCCTTCTTGGCCTCCCTGAGATAGTATTTGTAAAGTGCCTAAATTTACAACTTAAACTTAAACCAAACTTAAAGTAAAGCATAAATTTTGTTGTTGTTATCATAATTATTATTGTCATTGTTATTTAATAATGACAATTGTTAAATTGTCTTCAATTTAGGCTTCAGTTAACTTATTTCTGAAATGTAGATTTAGATTATGTGATATCTGAGGTACTTTCTTGATTATAGAACTCTGGTCCTATGTAATTTTGATTCTTCTTCCTATTTCAAGTATGGCTTTAGCAAAAATGGTTTTGATAGGCATACAGAATGTTTTCTGAAAAAAGTGTTTAGACATGGGAAAGTAAGTGTATGGTTTGATAATCATGGATATTTTTAGTTCCTTTTTTGAGTAATAAGTAAATAGATGATAGATAAATGAATGGATAAATAAGTAAAGAGAATATTTAAAAAACACAATGTATAAGACATTGTGTTATATGGTGAGGTTACAAATAGAAGCAAAAACTTCCTATTCCTTCCCTGAAGGTATCTTCATGTCAAAAGAGCTGCCAGGAAGGGATGGAGAATTTCAGAAAGTTAGTAGAATCAGGAATGTCTTCATCAGACATTTGGTATACTACTTTCTTTCAGATGTGATGCCTCAGTGCTCTTAAGTGTGTATTGTCCCCAATAAGTACCCTTCATTTATATTAGGTCTAGCCTTTTTTTTCCTTGCAACTTTTAATGCCATATCTATTCCTTGTGCAGCAACTTGGTGACAAAAATGTGGTTAGTCTAAATATCATAATCATTATCAGTCTAAATAGTACTATCATAATGGAAAAATAAAAATATTGCTATAGATATTGTAATTATCTTTCCATTTTTGTATTTATTATTGATTTGGCTTAATTGAATATTTTTCTTTGACACACAAAGAAAACTTGATGCACAAAATGTTTTTTGTGCAAGTAGATCTCACTTACCTGAAACTCCTTTTTAAATCTGTTTTGGGATAAATGCCTAATAATTACATTGTTTAATCAAAATATATGCACAATTTGATGTTCCTTTGGACACAATTCCAAATTGCTGTCCAGAATAGTTGGAGCACTTCCCAAATTTACCAGCTATGCATGTGTTCAAATTTTACACTTCCTCTCCAAATTTTCTGTCATATTAGCTAATCTGAGAGGTATGAGGTGATATTTCAGAAAATGTAATTTCTTTTTAAGTATCCATGGATATATAGTTATATATAGCACAGAGAAGGTAATAAAAATGGACATCAAATATAATTAAACAATTTTTTCAAGTAGTTCTATGTACTTTGAGTTACGTAATAATTTTCCTTCTTTGATTTTTTTTTTTAGAATCTAGAGCACACTTCAAAGTTTGCTGGTAATGATTTTGAATGAGGAGCCACACTCCTTAAAAATTTGTTCTGCTATAGGAGAGTACTTTTAAAATACATAATAGATGTAATTTGACCAACAAAACCATGAGATCATAGATTTAGAACTAAAAGAAGCTTTTAAAATCAGTGAATCTAACCATCTGATTTTTGAGAGATCATGAAAAATGATAAAATTATATCAACATTGGGGAAGAGTGAATGTATTATTACTTTATTAAAGGTAGGAGAATAGAAATTTTACATCTTAGGCCAGTTGAAATGGGCATTGATTCCCAGCAAAAATCTAAAAACATTTTTAAAGGTCTACTTTGTAAAGTTCTGGGAAAATTTGAGGATTAAAGAGCATCATGGATTTATTAAGAATAGGACATTTCTGGAAGCAGAACCAAGATGGCATAGTAAAAGCAGGAACTTGCCTAACATCTCCTCCAAACTACTCCAAATTCCTTTATATAATGATGTTAAACAAATTTTAGAGCATCAGAACATCCAAAAAAACCAAAATAGAATATTTTCCAGCAGAAGACAACTTAGAAGCTCAGCAAAAAAGGATTCCCAGGTTGGGAATCCAGTATGCAGTCCCCAGGCAGGGCTCACAGCCCTGGATTCATCCCCCAGCTCTGGCCCCAGGCTGTGTCTGTGTAGAAACCCAGTACAAAATCCCAGCACAGGTCCAACTCAGCTCCAGCTCCAGTGTGGACTGCAGCATCAATGAGATGGGACCTCTCAATAAGCAGCACTGCTGAAGGCCCCTGTACCTCTCAGCCTGGGATGACCAAGGAGGAATTAGAAGGTCAGTGGAGAGGGTCTGTGGCAATGGGAGGGAGACTGGTGTGCAGTCCCAGCTCAGCCTTGGTCAGCAGAGCCCCAGCAACAGCCAGACTAAATCTTACAGCTGCTGTGGTGTAAAGACACATCTAATGGTTCCAGGGCAGAAAAGAATGCTTGTGATCAGATTTCTAGAAGGATTTGTGAAAATAGCTGCATAAAACTGAAACTTGGGACAGTGCACCCTCCACCCAGGAAACAGAGCCCAACTTTAACAAAGAGTTAAAAGCAGAGTAATAGTTTAGGAAAATGAATTGAAAAGAAAAAATTTCTGAACACTGAAAGTTATTATGTAACAAAATACACACTCAGAAGATAATAACAAAGTCAAAGCTCCTATATCCAAAGCCTCCAAGAAAAATGAGAATTAGGCTTAGGCCATGGGAGAGCTCAAAAAGGACCTTGAGGTCAAGTAAAAGAAATAGAGAGAAAAAAAATAGAGAAAAGAATTGAGAGGGGTGCAAAAGGAAATACAAAAAGCTAATGAGGAGAAGAATGCCTTAAAAAGCAAAATTGGTCAATTGAGAGAGGAGGTACAAAAGCCCACTGAGGAAAATAATTCCTTAAAAAATAGAATTGAGCAAATGAAAGGTAATGGCTTTATGACAAATCAAGATACATTAAAACAAAAGCAAAAAAGAAAAAGAAAAATAGAAAAAAATGTGAAATATCTCATTGGAAATACAACTGGCTTAGAAAATACATTCAGGTAGACAATTTAAAAATTATTGGTCTAACTGAAAGTCATGATCAGAAAAAGATCCTGAACATCATCTTTGAAGAAATTATTAAGGAAACCTGTCCTGATATTCTAGAATCAGAGGGTAAAATATAAATAGAAAGAATACACTGATCACCTCCTGAAAGAAATTCCCAAAGGAAAACTCCCAGGAATATTATAGCCAAACTCTGAAACTCCCAGGTCAAGTAGAAAATATTGCAAGCATCCAGAAAGAAACAATTCAAGTATAGTGGAGCCACATTTGGGATATCACAAGATTTAGCAGCTTCTACATTAAAAGACTGGAGGGCTTGGAATATGATATTTGGGAGAGCAATGGAGCTAGGATTGCAACCAACAATCCCTACCTAGCAAAAGTGAATATAATCCTTCGGGGGAAAGGTGGTCATTCAATGAAACAGAGGATTTTCTAACATGTGTGATGAAAAGATCAGAGCTGAATGGAAAATTTGATTTTTAAATACAAGACTCTGGAAAAGCATAAAGTGGTAATCAGGAAAATGTTATCATAAGATGTGTTTATCTATTTACATTCCTACATGGCAGGATGATATTTTTAACTCATTAGAACATTCTCATTATTATGGCAGTTAGAAAAAAGTATATATAGACAGAGGGTATAGATGTGAGTTGAATATAAAGAGGTAATATCTATTTTTTTAAATGATGAAATGAAGGGGTGAGAGAAGAATGTACTGGGAAAAAAAGGGAAAGAGAGAAGTGGAATGGTGCAAATTATCTGTAATAAAAATAGAGGCAAGAAAAGAAAAGAAAAAAATAGGCTTTTATAATGGAAGGGAAAGAGGCGTAGGAAAGGGGAAGTGAGTAAATTTTATTCTCATCATAATTGTCTCAAATAGGAAACATACATACTCAACGGAAGTATAGAAATCTATCTTATCCTGCAGGAAAATAAGAGGGGAATGAAATATTGGAATGGGGTTAGAGTGACAAAAGAGAGGGCATATTGGGAGAGGGAGTGCTTAGTAGCAAAGCACTTTTGAGAAGGAGCGGAGTAAAAGGAGAGGGGAAATAAATGGGGAGGGGAGGGAAATATAATTAGCAATAGTAATTGTAAAAAACAATTTGAAGCAAGTTTCTCTGATAAGGCCTCATTGCTCAAAAATTAGAGGGAACTTGGTCAAATTTATAAAAACTAAGAACCATGCTCCAATTGATAAATGGTCAAAAGATGTGAGCTATGCCCAAAGGGCTGCAAATTCATGCATAACAGTTCACCTAACAACACCACTACTAGGCATGAATACTAAAAATAGATTTGGAAAAAAAAACAGAAAAGAAAAAAAAGGAAAATGATCTCTGTGTACAAAAAATATTCATAACAACTCTTTTTTTAAATTAAAGCTTTTTATTTGTATAACATATATATGGGTAGTTCCCCAACATTGATCTTTACAAAGCTTTCCATTACAAATTTTACCCCCAGTCCCCTCCCCTCCCCTCCCCTAGATGGCAGGAAGTCCACTACATGTTAATAATGTTGAAATGCTTGACAAGTTATGCAAGAAAAATCCTATCTACAAGAAAAAAAAGAATCAGAGAAAGGCAACACAATGCAAGCAAATGTCAATAGAGATCATGAAAATGTTACATTGTGGTCCATATTTCATTTCCCTCTCTCTGGGTGTATATGGTTTTCTTCAGTGAACAATTGGAACTGGTTTGAGACAATTCTTTGTTGCAGAGAGCCATGTCCATCAGAATTGATCATCATGTAATACTGTTGTTGCTGTGTATGATGATCTCCTGGTTCTGCTCGTTTCACTCAGCATCAGTTCATGCAAATCCCTCCAGGCCTCTCTGAAATGGTCCTGCTGGTCATTTCTTACAGAGCAATAATATTCCATAACATTCATATACCATAATTTATTCAGCCACTCTCCAATTGATGGGCATCCATTCAGTTTCCAGTTTCTAGCCACTACAAAAAGGGCTGCCACAAATATTCTTGCACAGGTGGGTCCCTTTCCCTCCTCTAAGATCTCTGGGATATAGGCCCAGTAGAAACACTGCTGGGTTAAAGGGTATGCACAGTTTGACAACTTTTTGAGCATAGCTCCAAATTGCTCTCCAGAATGTTTGGATCCGTTCACAGTTCCACCAACAATGTATTAGTGTCCCAGTTTTCCCACATCCCCTCCAACATTCATCGTTATCTTTTCCTGTCATTTTAGCCAATCTGACAGGGGTGTAGTGGTACCTCAGAGTTGTCTTAATTTGCATTTCTCTGATCAATAGTGATTTGGAGCAACTTTTCATATGACTAGAGATGGTTTTAATTTCATCATCTGAAAATTGTCTGTTCATATCCCTTGACCACTTATCTATTGAAGAGTGGCTTGAATTCTTATATACATGAGACAATTATCTATATATTTTAGAAATGAGGCCTTTATCAGAACCATTAAATGTAAAGATGATTTCCCAATTTGATGCTTTCCTCCTAATCTTGTCTGCATTTGTTTTGTTTGTACAGAAACTTTTAAACTTAATATAATCAAAACTATCCATCTGGTGTTCAATTAGGAGTTCCAGGTCTTCTTTGGACATAAATTTATTCCATCTCCACAGGTCTGAGAGATAAACTATTTTACGTTCCTCTAACTTGCTTACAAAGTCCCTCTTTATATCTAGATCATAACAACTCTTCACAGGACAAAAAAATTAAATTGAGGAAATGCCCATCAATTGGGGAATGGCTCAATAAATTGTGGTATGTGTGATGGATTATTGTTCTCTGGGAAAAGATGAACAGGATGCTCCCAGTAAATAAAAAAAATCTGGAAAGTCTTCTATGAACAAAGAAAAATATATTGTATGCAAAATATTATCTATGTACTGGGATGACCAGTTGTAAGTGACTTTGTAATTCTTAGTAGTACTATCATCCATAACTAATCTGAAGTCCTTATAATGAAAAAATCATATCCATACCGAGAGAAGGAACTGATTGTGTCTGACTACAGATTGAAGCATACTTTATTTCTCTCTTTCTTTTTAACTTCATTTTTCTTGAGGGCTTTTATTTTTTTAAGATTGGAGTTCTATGTTTTTTTTTCCTACAACTTGACTTTTATGTAAATGTTTTGTATGACTTCAAAAGTGGTTTCTTAATTGTGGGTTGAGGGTATGAGAGAGAACCTAGAACTCAAAAATCTTTTTTTTTTTAAATGTTAAAAATTGTTTTGAATATAACTGGGGAAAATATTAAATAAAAATATTTTTAGAAGAATAGGTCATATCAGACTAACCTAAATTTACTTTATGAGTAATTCAGAGAAACATGATAATATTTCTATGAATGAAGGAAAAATAAAATAAAGAATGAAATTAACAGAACCCCAAGAGTATACACAATCATTAACTCAATGCAAATGAAAAAATCACCAAAAGGAAGATGAATTTTGAACATATGAATAAACAATATTCATTCTGTACAATTGAATACAATTTGCTCCTTATAGCAGAGAGGCACTCCAATAGCAAGGAATGCTATCTATATTATCACTGTTGCAGAAGTTTTCACTGACTTGTTTTTATTTATTAATAACAAATAGTTCCACCAAGAGGGTAGTATATTTACATGTGATTGTGCTATTAAAATGAACATCAGTAAACTTTTAAAAACAGTTCAGAGGGCAATTCAATCAACTTCCTATCCAATTTATAATAGCATGCATTTCTTATCATCACATAGAATCCTTCTTAGAGTTTTCTAGTTTACTAGTAATCACTCTAGAATTTCTCTAGATTACAAAGTAATCTTTTCTCTCAGCTCAGATAAGTTCTGGAACATTCTAGGCATGGTGCCAAGAAAAATCTTGCACCTTGAAAGGGGCAAGTTATAAAACCTTGATTTCAGACTCTATGAGGCAATTTGTTCATGAACACGGTAAAATTTTCATGTAGCTCCCTACTGTTTCTAATTCCTCCTTTCAGTTCTAGTGAAAAGTGATCCAACCAGCACCAACGTGGGATAAATTTCTGTTTCAATCAGTTTACTGGCATGACAACTTATACAAGTACTTCCAAAGTGAATATATCAAAACTGGATATCTAAGAAAATGTTTCATAACATGTGTCTATTTCTCAAGACTATTTTTCAAGTCTATGATAGACTCCAGTATTTTGGGGATTTGTTTTCTCATCTTTTAGGCTTCTTTAAAAAATTTATCATCTAATATATTAAGATTTGATTTATCATACTGTTATAGAAATGCTTGTTTTATTCCATAAATTAAAAATAAATTAAAAAATTAAAAGTTTTAAAATAAATTTGGTTTGAGTATGATTTTTTTCCACAAAATATTCCAAAACTGCACTTTTTAGAATAGATATATTATGCATAAGGACTCTTAATAGAGATATCCTAATATTGTCATAAATGATTTTTAAAGAAATAGCATTTTGTTTTGATTTTTTAAAAATTATTTTTAATACACATTGTTTTGTGAATCATGCTGAGAGAGAAAAATCAGAGCACCAAGGAAAAATCACAGGAAAGGGAAAAAAAATAGAAAAAAGAAGTAAACATAGCATATGTTGATTTGCATTCAGTATCCATAGTTCTTTTTCTAGATGCAGATGGCATTTTCTGTACAAAGTCTATTGGGATTGCTTTGGATCATTGAACCACTGAGAAGAACCAAGTCTTTCATAGTTGATCACAGCATATTCTTGTTGTTATTATGTACAATGTATTCCTGCTTCTGCTTATTTCTCTCAGCATCAGTTCATGTAAAATTTTCCAGGACTTTCTAAAATCAGCTCTTTCATCATTTTTATAGAACAATAATATTCCATTAGTTTTATACACTGCACTTTATTTAAACAAGTCTTTTTTGGTCATGAATTCCTCCCTTCTCCAAAGATCTGATAGATAAATTTTCCCTTGTTTTCATAATTTGTTTGTGGAATCACCCTTTATGCCCAAATCACGTGCCCAAATTGATCTTATTTTGGTATGGGATAGAAAGTATTTTAAACTAATATCTAGGACTACTAATAGAGATATCCTAATATTGTCATAAAGGATACTTGGAGAAACAGAAAGTATATTTTTTTTTTGCTTTTTGCTGAGGCAATTGAGGTTAAGTGACTTGCCCAGGGTCACACAGCTAGGGAATGTTATGTGTCTGAGACCAGATTTGAACTCAGGTCTTCCTGACTTCAGGGCTGGTGTTTTTTTTTTTTTTTAACAAATATCTAGTATTATTCTTTTTGGTTGAAAGTCAGCAACAAAACCTGCAGTAAGTATTCATCCTATAACCTCCAATTTCCTTGTATCATAGAATTTATGACTGGCAAGTACCTTAGAGGCCACCAAACCACTATCTTTCAGTAAAGAAATTAAAGAAAATTTATTCTAATTTCACACAAGTATTAAATACCTTAACCAGGATTGCTACCTACATTTTATGCCACAAAATTTATACCTGTTTTTCTATAGTCATTTCAGCTTTAACAGCAATAGAATATTATATAAAATTTTAGAGGGGGAACAAAGTTAAGGTAAAGATCTTGTGTTATTTTCTGATCTGAAACTTCCAGATAAACTCTCAAGAAGTCATATTATTTCATCAATAGTTTATTATTTGGCCTATTTACTATAAGTAGAGAATAAATAAAAGTTTCAAAAATATAACTATATCCTGAGTAGTATGAATAATGAATCCTATGAAGCAGTCACATTATTTGCACTATTCAAAATTATAATTACATAAAGTGCAGTCATTGGTTTCAGCCTAATGGAAACATTTATTGTAAATTAGAATAATTCAGCTACTTTACAGGAATGATTATTCATACTAATCAGGACTTAGTTATACATCAGTTAGTAGGACTTTTTAAAAGACATACAATGCCATTTATGATTTCTAAAGGTTAAAATTAAAATGGAAGACTAAAAGTCACAGAGAATTTGTAGGACCAAAGTTCATAGGGATTTGCTGAGCTGGTGTGGTTGTATGATATATGTATGTACACACACATACACACATATGTATATATAATATCCCAGGATTTCCCTAATCTTTAGCCTTGAAAAAACTTCTGTCCATGGCTTTTGTGTACACAGAGTGAGAGAAAATAAAGAATGAAGGATCAGCTGTCATTGGACTCTGCTTATTCTGTTATGTGGTAAGGGTGTTCTGCCCAAAAAGCTATGACAGAAAAACAAAGGCAAGAATATAGAGAACGAACAGGTGCTTAACTAGACCTATATTGGATTTAAAAAAAGATAAAGACAGAGAGGGACTGAATACAAGAATACAATAGTGACTAGATCAAACATGATTAACTGCTATATTTAATAAGAGTCCATCAAATTGACAAAATTATTCTCTCCTACTCCCTCAGGAAAGAATTCAGGGAAGAAAGAGAGACACACACACACAGACACAAAGAAAGACAGAGACACAGAGAGAGAGAGAAACAGAGTGAGACAGAGAGACAGAGGCAGACAGAAAGAAAGAAAGAGAGAGAGAGAGAGAGAGAGAGAGAGAGAGAGAGAGAGAGAGAGA
>JAJPUD010003944.1:84147-105298 GCA_023553655.1 Myrmecobius fasciatus
AGAGAGAGAGAGAGAGAGAGAGAGAGAGAGAGAGAGAGAGAGAGAGAAAGGGGTGGGGAGAGATCAAGAATTCATTATTCAGTCCTGAACTTCTTGCAGGGGCCCTTGTCTAATATCAACTCAAATGAGTGGTTTGTTAAATTTATTTTTCAAAGCTTAGCTTATTATAAAATGCAGAGGCTCTTTTTCTGATTCAGAGCATTTATAGATAATTTGTACCTATTTCTTGTTCACTTATTGTGTAGCAAATAAAACCATTTAATTGGCTGCTAAGCCATAACTTAATGTGTATACAAAAGGGCATGAAAGTACCAGATCATTTTTGTTTTTCTTGAGGTGAATGAGGGAAGAAAAGACTTAGCTTGTAGATAAAGGGAAAGACCTTCATTTTCCTCTAAAGACTGACTTATGGCACTTAATAAGTCTACTTCCATTTCTTCTGCCTATGTTGTGTTTCTCCTTTTTTGCTCTTGAGTGAATGAGTATGGAAGATGAAATGCGTTAGATTATGGCTTTCTCACCTTTGAAAGGTTGGAAGACCCAGCACCATACGTTTATATATAAAAATCTATACTTATCTGTATCTAAATGTAGACATACAAAAATAAATTAATAAGTATCATATGCAAAGCATGGTGATAACCTCTGAGATTACAAGTAGAAAAGCATAGCAGCTCTTGCTTTCAAGATGATCACATTCTAAAGAAGAAAAAAATCTATGAAGTTTTCAGGGCAAGTCAGATGGAAGGATGCCAGCAAAACCGATGTTAATTCCTCTTTTTAATTTCATTTCTACTTAGAAAAATCATATTGATTTCAGTCTTTGAGCCATTTGACATTGTTGAGGATTTTGGTAAGAAAAACTTTTTTTCTGATCTTTTATTAACTTAGATTGTAGTATCTTCCGAAGAAGTTACCCGATTACATCTTCACTTGGCTTAATTCCTAGGTTGATGGCTGATGACACTGGGCTGGAGGTGTGGTTTTTCCCAAGGCTCTTGAATTCAGTGTCTTGGGTCATCTCCATTAGCATATAAACAAACTTCAGATACCATTTTTTTTACCTACCAGATTAGATAAAATTATAGAAGAGAAAAGTGACATATATTGGAGGGGATGTGGAAAAATTGGGACACTAATTTATTGTTGATAGAATTGTGAATTGATCCAATCATTTTGGAGAGCAATATGAAGCTATATCCAAAGATTTATTAAAGTATCTATACTCTTTGACCCAGCAATAACACTATTTGGTCTATTTCCAAGAATAATTAGGGAAAAAAGGAAAAGAATCTATAATTCTAAAATGTTTATAGTGGTTCTCTTTGTGGTGGCAAAGAAATTCCACAACTGGGGATTGACTTCATTTATGTTGTCTTCACACTACTTTTTTTTAAATACTAATAACAATGGGAAAGAAAATTAATTAATCCACTAATCCATTGATTTTCTTTTGGAACTAGCTTGGCAGCTGGGTGGCCCAGTGAATAAAGCACTGAGCCTAGAATTAGGAAGAATTGAATTTAAATCTGTCTCAGATACTTACTAGCTATGTCACTGTGCTAATCAGTTAACCTGTTTACCTCAATTTCCTCACTTATAAAATGGAGATGATTGTGTATACCTCCCAAAGTTGTGAGAATCAATTAAGATGATAATTGTAAATTGCTTAGCATATAGTAATTGCTATACAAATGTTTCCTATTATTATTTGCTATATTATCAGAAATCAGCTCAAACCTGGAGCTGGCAAATAAGATATAATATGACTAAATTGGATTTAGTTTAAAATGGGGAGAGATAGATTTAGAATTTGGGGCACTGATTGATGATAGTTGGGTAAGACCTCAGCATAGGCCTGGGAGACTGCAGGTGAGAGGCTGCTCAAATGGTAGATGACCTTGCCCTTTGCTAAAGATAAGAAATCTTTTCTCTACTTTGAAGTGTTGCCCAAGGCTGGTGTGAGCATTTACTGTGCTTTGATCGATTCTGTTTGGCATTGTAGATTTAGTATCTCAGTCCCCAAACCCTATCAACTGTGATTTCTACTACAATGCACTACTATAACATGTTGCTTTTCTGATTGTACACAGCCTGCTATTTAGGGGGAAAAATTGAGACATTTATTTTTGTTGAGGAAATGTAGTTATAAAATTGTTAAGAGACAACTCCAAAGAGCCAATTTGGGTAGCTCACATATCACCACAAGCTCACAGTGTGTTGTTATTTTAATGCAAAATATTTTGAAGAATGCTCTTATTTTTCATTATTCTTCCCTAACATCCTGTCTTTTAGTTGGTGGATAATTGTTTTCCTGCTGGTTAAAGTACTTTGTGTCAGAACTTCATTTCTAATAATTTGCTGTGCCAGAGTTTAAAGGTATCCCACCTACTGTGTGCAGAAAGAAAATGGATAATTAAACAGTTTAATTAATGAAAACATATATAATCTGAAGATTGCTTGATAGATTCCAGTTAAAAATCAGTTATTGGCTTTTAATTCTCTGATGAATGTAAAATTATATGGAATAAAACACTACTAAAGACACTTACATATGGAGGTCCAAACTGAATGGAAGCCTTTTGATTTATTATATAACAGATAGGATCTACATGATACAGTATCCTGATGGTTTATGAGCCTATGAAAATCTTGTAATGAAGGTTATTCCTGAACTCATAAAATTTCATATTCCTGTCTGTACTCCATCAAACTGCAGCAGGAGATTTGGATTGATAAACATATTAATTATAAAAAGTAAACCTTCCTTTATTTCTGATGAAATTTTTTTTCAGTTGAAAGTTAAATTATGGAAGATGAA
The DNA here is from genome assembly GCA_023553655.1 of Myrmecobius fasciatus. Classification (NCBI taxonomy): domain Eukaryota; kingdom Metazoa; phylum Chordata; class Mammalia; order Dasyuromorphia; family Myrmecobiidae; genus Myrmecobius; species Myrmecobius fasciatus. The sequence continues at coordinate 86,969 of JAJPUD010003944.1, forward strand.
ACTCTGCCACCATACTTTATAGCAATAGTAATAACAGATGACATTTATATACTATTTTATATACATTGGCATTTTGCAAACTGGAAAGTGCTATATAAATGTGAATAATAATCATGGTGATGATAGTGATAGTAACAATTACTACAAATACAATATTAACAATATACTGACATACCTAATTATATTCCTAATGCCTTATATTATTGTAACTATTATTATGTAATGTATTTATATGCTATTATAAATATTGCTGTTATCATCATTATTATGCATATTTATATAGCACATTTTAACTCTGTAAAGTGTCAATTTACAGAAAATTCTACTTTTTTATTTTCAAAACAATTCCATAAGGTCAGTATTGAAACCAGAATCAAGTAATCTGAGTACTGAAGAAGCCAGGTCTCATAAAGGTGAAGTAATTATATTTCATCTTTCATTTACTTCCTTTCCTTCTACTTTCTCCTTAATTCTCTGCAGTCTGGGTTCCACCCTCATCATTTAACTCAAACTGTTCTCTCTAAATTTAATGTTGATTTACTAATTGCCACATCTATAACTTTTTTTTCAATCTTCGTCCTTTTTGAACTTTCTTATACTTTTGACACTGGAAACCACCCTCTTCTCCTTGACACTTTCTTCTCTCTAAAGTGTTTATTACCCCTCTGTCCTATTCTCCTCATATCTTTCTAATCACTGCTGAATCTTCATCTAGGTCTAACACCTAGGTGTCATCTTTGACTACTCCCTTACACATAACACATATCTAATATGTTATGAAGTTCTGATAGTTTTACTTTCAGAATTCCTCTTCTACAGACCTTTTCTTTGATACTGCTACCTCCCGAATGAATGACCTCATCATTTCAGTCTGGACTACTGCCATAGCATTTCAGGTGATCTCTCAGCTTTAATTCTCTATTTCAGCCCTTTCCTATTAAGCTATTAAATTAATCTTTCAAAATACAGATCTGACCATATTATTCCCCTATTCAATAGTTTTCAGAGGTTTCCTATTCTGTCCATCAAATATAAAATCCTCTCTTTGACTTTTAAAGCCCATCAAGTATTTTTCCTGACCGTCCCATATGCTTGAAATTATCTCCATCATAATCTTTGCTTCTTGGATTCCTTGGCATCCTTAAAGTATAATCTAAAATTCTACTTTTTGCATGAAATCATGAAGTTTTTCTGCATTTATTTTGAGGGTATGACCTTCTCTTTGGGATATCTTCATTCTTCTCCTTCCCCCATTTATGTCTTGCTTGTGTATCACTATTTATATGATGTCTTCCTCATTAGAAAATGAATCTCCTGAGAATTTTCCCCATTCCTTTCTTTCAGTCCCTAGTACTTAACACAATGTCTGCTATATAGTATTCATTTAATAAATTCTTGTCGATTTAATTCTCATCTTTAAGAAGGATAAAAAAATGAAAATTCCATTCTGGAATTGATTTTCATAGGAAACAATAAATTTTGCAGGGAAGTGGAAATTACTGAAATATTGATAAAACCCAAGGAAGAAGTAGCTGTGTTATCTCAGAATTGATGAATATAATGTATGGTCTTTTCTGTATTGTGGACTTTATCAGAGCTTATTTTAAAAAGATCAGATGTAGACTATGCTCTGAAACTATGGAATCAAGATCATAAGACAGATGTCAGGCATTCAGAATAAAAATTTCAGCTCCAATTTCTAAGTGATTCAATAATAATAATATAAACAGAGTGGTATGTAAAAATACCATTGTGATTATACATGTTAGTCTAAAAAAGGTTTAAGGATCAATGACCCAAAGTTTATATATGCTTATGTGCTTACTGATAAATTCACACTATAAAAGAACATATATAACGGAGGCAAGTAAAAAAGGGGTCTATGAAAGAGAAGAGAGAAATAATTTTTCAAGTCTTTGCTGCATGTCATGTACTATGGTTATTGCTTTACAAACACCTCATTGGGATCTTCACAATAACCTTGAGAAAGAAATGCAATTATCCTCACTTTTCACTTGAGGAAATTTAGGTAGATTGAAGTTGTGACTTGAACATTCACAGCTGATAATTGTCTGAGCTGATTTGAAATCAGTTCTTGTCTCCAGCACCTACACTCTTTCCAGTGTGCCATCTAACTGCCAGATAATTATTTTTACTAAAAAGAATGCAAGATTCAATAATCTCAATTAACTCTGACCATAATTTCAATAAGTCAATGAGAAAATCTAGTTTCTTTCTATTCTCTATAGACCTCTGATGAATTTTTTTATGGGAAATATCCAGGGTAAAGTTAGGTAAAGGAGAAATACACAATATTATATAAGATTTCAGTAATGCCTATTTTTCTCCCTTTATGGTAGTGCCTACACTGAATCTTGAGGCTTTTTCTGAGGGCAGAAATATTTATGCTTGGCATGGGAAGAAAAAAAGGCTTGTTATACACCTATCCAAATGTCATCTCAATACAAAATGAGTTTAAAAAAGGAGACTACCAATAGATTGATTTTTCTACACACCATCACAACAGGCCCCAAAGCTGTGCTTTTTCTAACTAGAATAAAATAAAACCTGGACAAATAAACCCTTAGTGGTTTATCTAGAGAATCAATTTTATTGGGAACTCCAGAATGTATCCCCTCTATTGTTAACAAATTTGTCTGTATCCTTAAGCTTTTCAACCAATACTTTTTATATAAATAGCATATATCATACAAGCATATCCAATGAGAGTTACTTTCTCTTTCTGTAAATATTTTATTGATGCTCCTTAAAAAAACAACATAGAAGTTTCATTTATCTATTTTTATGACTCTTTCCACACCATCCTCCAATACAGCCTTCTTTCTAAAGCAAAACATTATCTAATAAGTACTCATCATCGTCAACTGCAACAATTTATTCTTCACTCTTATTTCAGCCATATAGCTACATAAGGTCACATCTTATATCATCTCATAGATTCTTACTATATCCAAGTTCTAACTTTGGTAATTTGAATTTAACATCACAACACTGAATGTCCCACATCTCCTATTCTTTTGTTCAAACTAAGCGTATTCTTTATCCTCATCATTATTTCCATGTCCCATGGATGTCCCATCTTTATTCCTTCAACCAATTTCTAAAACTCTGCTTAACATTTTCCAATATGGATTTGACCATACAGGATGCCTTTTCATTTTATTAGTTACTTGTTATCCTAAAATTTCTTGCAGTTGTAACTTTTCAACATCTCTGATCTTCAATGGCCTTATCTCTGCCTTTTCCCTTTTACCTGATTTTTCCATTTATGTTCCAGGACTATCAGGAAGCACTGGAGAAAGTTTTGATATCCAACTTATTTCATCTCTGAATTTCATGATTCAATTCCTTTTAAGTATCTTTTTGTTAGTTTTAACCTGGACATCTAATTTTTTTGGATAATTTGATGTTACATAGACACCTCAAACTCAACATATACAAACAAAACTTTACCTTCACATCCTTCTCCTCTTCTGAGTTCAGCAATTTCAGCCATAAACAGCATTTATCTTTTCAATAATCTAGGTTCACAACCTAGGTTCATCCATCTTCAACTCTTCACTACTTCACCTTGTATTTGTCAAGTCTTAATGTCTGTAGTTCTATAACTCTCATAACATCATACTTACTTCATTCACATATCCACCACATCTGTTTAGGCCCCATAGATTTTACTCAGAAGTACAGCACCTTCATAATTAGTTTCTCCTCTCTAAAATATTCTGAGAAACTTTCCTAAAATTGAGGTCTGACCAGCCAGTGCTCAGTAAACTTTAGTGATGCTCAGTTATCTATAAGGCCAAATAAAAACTCTTATATTTGGCATTTATAATTCTTTATAATCTGGCTTCAATTTATTGTTCAGTCAATATATTACTCCACTTTAAAGACTCTAAGATACAGTAAAATTCCTTTTTGTTATTTTTCATATAGTTACCTTAAACTATCTCCCATCCTTTGCACAGGCTGTAATATCCTGTTTGGAATACACTTCTCCTCTTTGCATTATATAATCCTTAGTTCTCTTCTAAGTTCAGCTCAAGCTTCATTGGACCTATCCTGATAACCCAACTGTTAATGCCTTACTCTTTACAATTATTTTGTATATGTCTATTTATTTTGCATATGCTCAAATAAGGAATTGCATAGAAAATTTATGTGACTTACAAAGGTTTAAACAGACAGAAAGCGTCTGAGGCATGATTCAAACCCAGCTCTTGTAGACTCATTTGTCTTCCCTGCAATCTCATTGAAAGATTGTTTGCAGGACAGATGAGAGTGAAGACTAATTTTTTTTTGGTAAACTCAGCATTTAACACAGAGTGTGACTCATTTTAGGCATTTAATAAATGCCTTTTGATGTTGATTCTATTCTCTTCTATCTATTATCCAGCTCCACATATAATAAGCACACTTATATTTTCAAATCTTTAAAATATTGAATGGCACAGGACCAATGATAAAACACTTGTAATAACACTCTTTAGAATATTATTCATATTGACAGTGAACTTTTAATCAATATTCTTTGTGTGCATTTGTTTAACAATCTGTGAATCTACCTAGAAGCCAAGTGATCCAGCTCACATCTCACCATCTTATCTACAAGTATTAGAAAGTGTTTTCCTCAAATGATGTGGTATATACTTCATGTTCTTATTCTGTCAACTTAGTAAACATGTTGAAAAAGAAAATAAGGCTTCACAAATTAGTGTGCTGGGGTCAAGTACTGTTAATGGTTTGAAATGCTTCTTTACATTTAGAGAGACTCCTGCAAGTCTTTTCAGGTCAGCAGCATTTCTCAAAGACTTCTTTTCCCTTTTCTTCATAGTATCAAGGAAACACTGGGTTCTTGAAGGCCATGGCAATGATGTTCAAGTACTGACAATTCCTTGTCAGAAAAAGTTTTGTGCATGGGCCTGTTTAGAGGCTTTGTCTATTATTTAAAGACCAGCTTAATGAAATTGAAAGAATTTCATCACCAATCTGAGTCCAAAGCAAATTTGTTTGATTGCAGCAATTCCCAAAGGCGTCTCTGCAGTCACAGAAGGCTTATAATATACACTACTAGAGAAGTCACCATACTGATATCCCAAATTTTACAAGTATTAATTAATTGTAAAAGTCTCTTTCTGAAAAGTTTCCTCATGTGAGGTTTGATTTACATAAACAGTAAATGTCTAATATGATATAAAATCTGTTTCACTTACACAATACCATAATTGCACACACATAAATTAGGAGGTTCCCAAATTGTATGGAAAATGCTGAGCCCCATGTGAAAAGAAAATTACAGAATTGGGATAACAGGGGAAAAAAGTATTGATGATAATATATTAGTTTGCTGCTGAAATCAAGATGCTAATAAAATGGATGAGTTCAGGTTTAAGTTTATTATTAGATATTTTAAACAAAATCAGTTATATTGAGTAGGTCACACAAACCTCCTAATAGTTTTTGTCTCTGCCTCTGTCTCTATATTTTTGTGTTTCTCTATCTCTCTGCCCTTTTCTCACTAGTCTTTCATTTAGGGTTTTGTCAATTAAATATCACTTTCTATTTCTCTGCTTATGATCATATGAGTACTAAGTATCAATAATTTCTGCCCCCCCATCTTGTCAAGTAGATTGATTGTGCACATCATCCTTCATATAAAGTCATTAGAATGAAAATCACACACTTATGTCTATATCCCACTGCCTCCTAGAAAGGAAAAACAACTCAATTAAACCAAAATGTATGTGCCTTTAAATACTTCTTTTTATGGCATTCATTTAAAAATATGAATTGTCTCATAAAACACTGATTCTTTAGGATTAAGCTGACATTGCTTTATCCCCAAGAGAATGTCATTCCACTTGCCATATTAAAAAAAAAAATCTTGCTGCAGGGAATTTGCTATACTGCATTAACATATCATACATGGGAAATATACAAGATAAGTGGGAAGAGGTGAGTAAAAATATTTTGTAATATTAAAATGAATGATCTTTTCATACTTAGGGGCAATGGTGTTTGATGAAAATAGATTGACTAATACATAATTTTAACAAATTATTTATAATTACTAAAAGCTAGCAATGGGACTGAGGATATCATTGGGCTGAAGGAAATAGCCAGACAGGTTTCATCCCAAGGGGTTCCACTAAAACCAGAAGTCCAGTAGTTAACAGGCAGACAAAGAGACAATTTCCCATGACACTTCACAGAGAAGCCAAAAAAGGCTATATTTCAGCACAAGATCAATGAAATATAGTTTAGAGCAATATTCCAAATATCTACAATAGATAATTTGTCTTCTTTCCTTAGCCAGATACTAACTATGCAGTTTCTAAAAATGTTTATTTTCTGATAAGAAGTTTTAAAAAAATAGCATACAGTTTAATTCTTCCTTTTTTTAGAGAAAACAAATAGTTCTAGAAAGAAGCCCGAAGAAAATAAAAAGCACAAAAAGACATAGAGCAATCAAAATTAATTAATAGGTTGATAAATATGTTACTGAAGAGAAAGAGGAGAAACATAACCATTTTCTTCTTTGTAATTCTTTGCATTTATTTCAGATTCAATTTAATAATCTTCTTCAGAGATAGAAAGGCAGAGATAAAATAACAGAGTAAAATTAGGGACTTGCTGAGCTCTCTCCCAAACCTCTAATATACCTTTAAATAATGACTAGAGTAAATTCTAGAATAGCAGAGTCTACAAAAAAAGAAAGAGTGAAACAATTTTCTAGCCCAAGGCAACTTAAAAGGTTGACAGGAAGGACCTGTTGCATCAGAATAAGAGAGAAGCCCTATTCAGTTCAGGCTATGTCAGAGCAGACCAGGTATCATCAAATCAAGAGTAGGCCTCAGGACAACTGAAATAGTGGTAGCAGTGGCAGTTTGCAGACACTTCAGCCCACAGATGATGAGGGAAAGGAATCAGACAAATGGTCAGAAGGAGAATATAGGTGTCCCTTTGATGACACCACGGGCATGATTTTTTTTTTGCATTGCCTATGCTTGAATCTAGAGCACTTTCTGAATCTTAGTTCCTGCTTGAGGAGAAACACTAGCACAATAGAACTTGCAGCCACAGAAGAACAATAATCATGGTTACAGTTCCAGGGTTTAATAGAGTGCTTGTGGCCACTCAGAAATCACTGCACAGTATAGAAGAGTAATAAATGCAACCCCCCTAGATCATACCACCTTAGAAGAGCCAAAAACTTACAGGTTCCCACAATACCTCTAAAAACAGTCGAACAAAAAACATGAAGTTTAGGATAGTGACCCTTCTACTTGAAAAGCAGAACCCTGCTTTAATACAGATTTAAAAAGTCAAGTAATAAACTGAAAAAAAGAACAGATGACAACAACAACAACAAAAATCCTGACCATAGAAAGTTATTATGATGACAAGAAAGATCAAAACACACTCAGAAGATAAGTCAAAATTTCTACATTCAAAGCCTCAAAAAATATAAATTAGCCTCAAGCCATGGAATAACTGAAAAAGAATTTTAAAAATCACATAAGAAAGGTAGAAGAAAATTGAGAAGAGAAATGAGAATAATGCAAGAAAATGATGGAAACTTAGTCAACAACTTAGCAAAGGAGGCACAAAAAATGCTAAAGAAAATAATGTCTTAAAAACAGACTAGACAAAATGATGAGGTAAGAAAAATCCAATGAAGAGAGGAATACTTTAAAAACACACAATTGGCCAAAATGAAAATGATATACAAAAATTCACTGCAGAGAACTCCTTAAAGAAGTAGAATTGGCAAAATAAAAAGGAGGTGCAAAAGCCCATACAAAAGAAAATAATTCCTAAAAAGTTAAAATAGGGAAAATGGAAATGAAAGATTTTATTACTTAAAATTAAAAGAATGAAAAAAGTAGAAAAAAAATATGAACTATCTCATGAATAAAAACTACTGACCTGGAAAATAGATCCAAAAGGCATGATTTAAAATTTAAAAAAAGAATGTTAAAATTGTTTTTACATATAATTGGGGTAAAATAAAATATTAAATAAATAGAGGTAAAAAGACAGAACAAAAATGGTTAATAGGGGTTTGACAATAGTGTCAAATATCTCCCAGCATCATACCACCTTGGAAGTACCAGAAACTTGCAGCCTGCTCCCTCCAGAATTAGTTGTCAACAGCAACTATAAATGAAAGAGCCTGAAGTTTATTTTATAATTTTTTAATTTTTGAAATGAAGTTATTTTTAATAAATATTGCTTTATGAATTATTTTGGAGAGCAAAATCAAAGCAAAAGGGAAAAACCATAGGAGAGTTTTAAAAAATCAGAAAAAAGAAGTGAATATTGCATGCTTTGATTTATATTCAAATGCTTAGTTCTTTTTCAAGATGCAGATAGCATTTTCTGTTCAAAGTCTATTGGGATTGCTTTGGATCACTGAAACACTGAAAAGAACCACATGTTTCATAGTTGATCATTGCAAATTCTTGCTGTTATTGTGTATAATGTATTTCTAGTTTTGCTTGTTTCACTGAGCTTCCTAAAATTAGCTCTTTCATCATTTTTATAGAACAATAATATTCCATTATCTTTGTATACCACAACTTGTTCAGCCATTCCTCAATTTATGGGCATCTACTACTTTTCCAGTTCTTTACTGCCACAAAAAAGAGCCACTACAGACATTTTTGCACATGTGGATTCTTTTTTCCTCTTTTAATAGTTCCTTGGGCTATAGACCCAGAAATGGCACTGCTGGGTCAAAGGATATGCACAGTATTACAGCCTTTTGGGTAGAGTTTCAAATTGCTCTCCAGAGTGGTTGGATCATTCCACAACTCCACCAACAATGCATTAGTGTCCCAGTTTTCCCACCTCCCCTCCAACATTTATCATTATGTTCTTAGTCAATGTAAGAGGTGTGAGATGGTATCTCAGAGCTATTTAACTTTACATTTCTCTAATCAATAGTGATTTAGAGAATTTTATGTGACTATAGATGGCTTTAATGTCATCATCTGAAAGTTGTCTGTTCATATCCTTTGTCCTTTTATCAATTAGGGAAAAGCCTGAAGTTTAGAACAGTACCTCTTTACCCCTAGATAAACAAACTCCAATTTTAATATAAAGTTCAAGAAATAGATTGTAAAGATGAATGAACAGTAATACACAAACACACACACACACAAACACACACACACACACACACACACATATATATATATATAGATGAAGTAATTTGACCATGAATATCTACTATGGGGGCAGAGAAGACCAAGATGTAAAAACTCAAAAGGAAAAAAAAAACACATATTGCAAACAAAGCTTTATAAAATGCTAATTGAACCTCCAAACCAGCAAGAATTCTTGCAAAAATTAAAGAAAAAGCCAAGAGTAGCAGAGGAAAAAAATGGGAAAGAATGAGAGTGATGGAAGAAAATTATGAAAAAAATAACTAATTGCTTGGTAAAGGAGGCATAACAATTACTAAATAAAATAATGCCCTAACACATATGTGTGTGTGTGTATGTATATATATTTGCTGAAGAAAAGAACTCCTTAAAATCCAGATTGGGTCAAATAGAAAAAAAAAAAAAGGTAAAACAATGTCTCTGAAGGAAATAACTCCTTAAAAATGATAAATGGCCAAGTGGAAGCTAATTACTCAATGAATCATTCCCAGTAAAATAAAGTTAAATGAATGAAAAAAAATATAAGAAACTCAAATATCTCATCAGAAAAATCAATTAGCCTGGAAAATAAATCAAAAGAAACAATTTAAGAATTAATGGACTACAAGGGAAAAAATAATTTTTTTATTACCTGAAATCTTGATCAAAGAAAAAAGCTGAGAATTCACATTTCAGTAAATTATCAAGAAAAAACTATTCAATATGTTATTAGATCCCGAGAGTAAAATAGAAATTGAAAGAATCCAACAATCACTGCCTGAACAAGATTCCAAAATGAAAATTCTCAGGTATATTATAGCCAAATTCCATGATTCCCAGAACAAGGAGAAAAAACATCAAGCCACCAGAAAGAAACAAATAAAATATTTAGAGCTACAGATAGAATTGTGCAAGATATAACATCTTACATGTTAAAAGGGTTAGAGGGCTTAAAACAGTGATTCTCAAACTTTTGTTCTCAGTATCTTTATACTATTAAAATTGTGGAGAATCTGTCCAACAAATTTTGTGTAGGTTAGAGTTATAGATATCTGTCATATTAAAAACAAAAAACCCCTAATTTTGAATTTGTAGACCTTCTGAAAGGGGTTCAGAGACACTCAGGCTTAGAATATGATATTTCAGAAGGCAGAGAAGCTAGGATACTGAGTATAATACTTCAGGGAAAAGTAACTCTTTAATGAACTAGACTTTCAAGCATTCCTGAGGAGAAGACCAGAGCTGAACAGAAATTTTGACATTCAAACAGAAGACTCATGAGAAGCATAAAAAGGTCAACATGAGAGAATAATCATAAGTGTTTCAGTAAAGTAAGACTGCTTATATTCCTTTGTGGGAAGATGATATATGCAACTCCTCAGAACATTATAATTATTAGGGAAGTTTAAAAGAATTTTGGAGACAACAGCCATAGATATGATTTGATTATGTTGATATGATGTCCAAAATAAATGAAGAAATAAGAAAGAATTCATTAGAAGAAGGGGGGAGGAAGATTAGAATGGGAAAATTTTTCTCCCATAAAAAAACATTTAAGGAAGAACTTTTATAGTAGAGAGGAAAATGGGAAGCAAACTGGGTTGACAATGCTTAAACCTCAATTTCTTCAGAATTCATTCAAAGAGAAGAATATTTGCACACACTCAGTTGTGAAGATAAATTTAATTTACTCAATATAGAAATAGAAGCAGAAAAGCATTAGAGAAAGGCAGAGGTATATGGGAGGACAGAATAAGGGAGTTCAGAAATTATAAGAGTAGATTTGGTAAGGTGATAAAATGGGGAAAACAACAACAACACAGCTGTGGAAAGATAATTTAAATTGTTTAAAATGTATAGAAAAGGGGGGAAAACCAAATTTGTTAGTGATAAGAAATGCATTTAAAACATTAAAGATTCTTCCAGTGTTAGATAAATTGGGTGAGAATGAATTATATTTTAGCTGAATCCAAAGAAAGAAGTAATAATTATGTTTTCACAAAAGACAATAATAAAAATAGGTATTATAGAAAATGGTGTTTAAATGTACCATAGAATGATAAATAATAATATCATGTATTTTGCAACAAATGACATGACATGTAAGTTCTTAAAGAAAAAGCACACTAAATTACAAGAAGGTTGACAAAGGAAGAAAATAATCATTAGTAATGCAACTATATCTTTTTTGGACTTAGACAAATCTAACAGAAAGAGAAACATGAAAGAAGGTAATGATCTGGATATAACATTATTAAAAGGGCACATAGTAGGTGACTGGTTATTATTGAATGAAAATCTTGATTACAACTCATTTTATTTTTATTTTTGATGCTGTGGTGTCACCAAAAATTATGATTTATCTGCTATGTACTTTCAAAAGAAAGAGCTAAATCAATGAGTTTACTACAATTTATAAACTTCTATTATGTGTCCAGAATTGTGTAAACCCTATGGATGGATATAAAAGAAGGGGGGGGGAGATTGCTACTCTCATGGAACTCACAGTTTAGTCACAAAAGAGAGGTGGATATGGAGAAAAGAGATGATATGTGTTTTAGATATGCATTTTTGTTCAGAAAATCACTACTTTTAAAAAAGATAACATTCTCTATGGTAAATTAAATGGAAAGGTTCCATAGTGTTTAGAGTACAAGGTAAAACAGATGGCAAAATCTCTTTTCAATGTCATTTATTCTGAAAAGTCATGTCAGTTTCTTATATTGAACTGTGCCTAGGACTCTAGTGAAAAAAACAGAAACAAAACAAAACAAAACAAAAAAACAAAAACAAACAAACAAAAAACCCTTTCTTTTCTGGATCAGCAGTAGCTGTGTCTAAAGTACATCTCCAAAAATATTTCTTCCCAAGATAATAACTGAAGGCACTGGGCTGGAAGAATCATCATTCCCAAGGTTTTTGAGCTCAGGATCCTGACCTGTATCCATTTCCATCATGATGAGAGAAGTTGTTCAAGGTGGAAGAATTATCATTCTGAAGGCTTTTGAGTTCACGGTCCTGGACTGGTACTGAATATAATAGTATGAATACCTAAAAGTGTAGTAAAGGTTTTGGTGGTTGTTTGCCCTTCTTGGCATATACTACTTCCTACATTTCTCTTTGAGGTTTCAGTTATTTTCTTTTCCTCAGGGAATAACATTAAGCAATCATTATATGATTTAGATTTTTAGGTATTGGTAGGTTAAACAACTTGTCCAGGATGGTAGAACCTCAATACATCTAACTCATTACTCAGTGAAGATATTGGTTTATATCATTCTTTCTCCTTTTCCTTAACTCTTCCATATACCTATATGTCCATATCTGTCTTTCTCACAAAAATATAATTTTTCTATGCTAATTATCTAAGAAACTCCTTAAAACTTAAAAAAAACACTAAAATATTATAAACTAAATATCAATTAAATGTTGTTCATTGATTGGAGGATTGATAAACAAATTTTGCTACATGAAATTAAAGCAATATTGATGAGATTAAAGAAGGAACAAATATATACATTTGGAGAAATATAGGAAGACATATCCTGATAAGTAATGAGATCATCAGGCCAACAGAGATAATATGCAGTGAGGTACTCTGAAGGAAAGAAAGGAGTACCAGTCAGGTCAAATCATAGCTATCACCTTGAACAACTTTTCTCATCATGGTAGAAATGGAGATAGCCCAGGATGCTGAGCTTGAAGCCTTGGGAATAATAATGCTTCTAGCCCAGTGTTTTTAGTTATTATTTTAAGAAGAAATACTTATGGAGATGTATTGTTCCTACAAACTCTATAGCCACACCTACAGCTGATCTAGAAAAGAAATTTCTTGTCAACAGAGTCCTTTGTACAGGATACAAAATAAATCCACATAAATCATCAGCATATCTATATGTTATCAATAAAGTACAGCAGCAAGAGATACAAAGAGAAATTCATTTAAAATAAGTGTTAAATATATTGGACTACTTGCCATCAAGGAGAGGGTGTGAGGTAAAGGGGTGGGAGGGAATTGGAACACAAGGTTTTGCAAGAACTAATGTTGAAGAATTGTCCATGGATATGTTTTGAAAAATAAAAAGCTTTAATAAAGAAAAAAACTATATGGAGATCTCAATAAGAAATGAAAGCAACTCTGTTCAAAAAAGATGAATAAATCTTGGAAATATGAAAAATAAAAATTAATAAAATATATGTTAATAATATAAAATATTTTGGAGTCTACCTGCAAAAACAAAATCAGGAGCCATATAAACACAATTATAAAACACTTTTCACACAAATAAAGTAAGGTCTAATCAACTGTAAGAATATCAAATGCTCATGGGTAGGCTGAGCTAATATAATAAGAATGACATTTCTACATCAATCTACTTATTCAATGTCAAACCAATCAAACTTCCAAGAAATTATTTTACAGAGCTAGGAAAAATAATAACAATGTTCTTCCTTGAAAAACAAAAGGTCAAAAATTTCAAGATAATTCATGAAAAAGAGCAAATGAAGGTGGCCTAGATATACCAGACCTAAAACTATATTATCAAGCAACAGTCATCAAAACCATTTGGTACTGGCTTAGAAATAGAATAGTTGATCAATGGGATAGCTTAGGCTCACAAGATACAATAGTCGATGACTATAGTAATCTAGTATTTAATAATAATAGTGTTTAACATAGACTCCAGCTTCTCTGATAAGAACTCTCTATTTGACAAAAATTGTTACAAAATTGGAAAACAGTATGGCAAAACCTAGACATTGACCAAAACCCAACACCCTATACCAAGATGAGGTTGGTATGACTTAGACATAAAGGGTGATACTGTAAGCAAATTAGGAGAAAAAGAATAGTCTGCCTCTCAGATTTGTGGAGAAGGAAGAAATTTATGGCCAAAGAACTAAAGAATATTATGAAATGCAAAATGGATAGTTTTGATTATGCTAAATTAATTTTTTTTTCTCAAACAAAACTATTGCTACCAAGATCAGAAGGGAAACAGAAAACTGGAAAAAAATTTACATACAAAATTTCTTATAAAGGCCTTATTTCTAAAACAGATAGAGAATTGACTCATATTTTTGGAATACAAGCCCTTCTCAAATTGATAAATGATGAAAGGACATCAATAGACAATTTTTAGATGAAAAAATGAAAAACATTTCTAATCATATAAAAATATTCTAATCACTATTAATTAGATAAATGCAAATTAAGACAAGTCTTAGGTAGCACTACACACCTCTCAGATTGGCTAAGATGACAGAAAAAAAAGATAAATGTTGAAAGGGATGTGGGAAAATTGGGACACTAATACATTGTTGGTGGAGATATGAACCAATCCAACTATTCCAGAAAGCAATTTGGAAATATGACCAAAGGCCTATCAAACTATGTATACCTTTTGATCCAGCAATGTCTATATTGTATCTGTATCCCAAAGAAATCATAGAAAAAGGGAAAAGGTCCCACATGTGCAAAAATGTTTGTTGCAACCCTTTTTGTAATGTTAGGAACTGGAAAGAGAGTGCATGCCCATCAATTGAGGAATGGCTGAATAAGTTATGACATTTTAATATAATAGAATATTGTTCTATAAGAAATGATCAGCAGAATGATTTCAGAAAGATGTGGAGAGACTTACATGAAATGATGCTAAGTCAAGTGAATAAAACCAAGAGAACAAACATTGAACAGAACAACAAGAAGACTATGCAGTGATCGATTCTGCTGGATCTGTCTCTTTTCAACAGTGAGTTGATTCAGGCCAATTCCAATAGACTTGTAATGGAGAGAGCCATTTGCATCCTGAAAGAGAACTGTAGGCATTCACTAATAAGAATAAAGCTTCCATGGGAAAAAACAAAACAAAACAAAACAAAACAAAACAAAACAAAAAACAATGTGTCTTTCAACATGTCTTCTAACAGTGATACTGTATAATAAACAGTGTCAAAAAATCTAATGAATAACATTATATGAAAAGAATGAAAAAGAGAAATTCCTGGTTACAAACATAACATTGTATATGAAAGAGAAGCAAGACTGATGTAGAAGAATAACAGTAGTAAGTATGTCCAGTAGGTCTTAGAAAATATCAGAAAGGAGTGATAGTAATGTTACTTATGAACACTGATGCCATATACAGGTCGAGAAAACTAGTAGTAGATATGATGTAATTATAGGACCTTATTATGAACTATCTGGCTGGATGGGTGAGATATATGTATATGTATGTATAAAACAAAACAAAAAACAAAAAACAAACCTTGAAGTATGAAGTAGAGAGTTCATCTAATCAATCTCTCATTACTGAAGATCATAAAGAAAGCTAGTTAAAGGGGAGATGAAATTCTCAATAAAGATGTATTATCCCAGTGATGAAAAAAATGAGATTTTTAAGAAAGTTATATCATTGAATAGGGAATTTATTTGTGTTTTCACTTAAAAAGAAAATGTGTAAAAATTATAAAGAAGACATTTGACCAAGAATGAATGTGAAAAACCCATGTGAATCTATATGAATAGGATTAGAAAAATGAGACTAGAAAGAGTAATCTTTAAAAAAATGTACAAAGAACAACAGAAACTTTTTTTTTCTTTTTGTAATGAAGAGTTATCTCTTTGAAATCACAAAAATAACAACAACATGAGTGCATAGCACCAAATAATCATCATTTTTTTTCCTTGACATATATTCTGGAGAAAATACAATCACTTTTCTTTAGCACGTGAAGAAACAGACTCAGTTAATTTCAAAAATTGATCAATTGGCATATGATTATATGTTAATTTTTTAAAGATTATTTCAAGAAGGAGGCAATAACAATTGGGAAGGAAGATCAGTCAAGATCTTATGTAGGAGATGGAATTTAATCTAAGCTTTGTAGGAAGCTAAGGATTCTAAGAGGCAGAAGTTAACCAGCTGACAGAATGAAAGCCCAAATTATTCTCCCTAAGTCTATTGTTTATGGCTATGCTAGCTAACATTTTTATTTGTAAAGGTGGAAGTGAAGCTGATGACAAAGAAGAAAGGAGAACTAGTGCACTCCTTTTTTGATTATGTCTATTCTTGTCTTGGTGCATTGTCTCTAATCTGGAAATAGTAGAACAAATATTAAGACATAATTGATGGTCAAGAAACATTAGATAATAATAAGAAAGCTCCTAGAGGCTGTAATTGTGTCTATGTCAAGTCAAGATGAAAGAACTTACAGGGCATGAAAAGAATTTGCAGATGTGAACTTGCAGATGGAACAACTGTCAATAATCTTTAAGAAATCATGGGCAGTGGGAGAGGTGCCAGAAAACTGGAGATAATAATGAAATATTTCACATTTGTATAGCACAATTTTCAGAGGGTACAGTGTGTGGAAGAAATAACTATACTGAGTGGAAGTTAAAGATAGGCAGTTTTTGGAATCCTAAGCAAGAGATTTCTAGAATTGAAAGATGTTAGATAATGGAAAGGACTACCTAAGTGAGTTAACATTGAGTATCCTCAGGAGCAATGCCCAGATAATCATCTGTGAGAAATGTTAGATGAGATTATTCTTGCATTACATACAAGGTTGAGCTACACATCTATTCAATACCATCCTTCTCTCAAGCAAACAAATGCAGCTGGCAAAAGTATTGAAATAATGCTGACTGGATCCACATAAATGAAGTCTAACTTTAACAACAGTTCCTGTGTTCATCTCTTAGGTATTCCTTATCATATCTCCCTGACAATGACATCTTTAAACTTCTATCCTCTTTCTAAGCTCTCAATTATGCCATCTTTCCCTTCTCTCAGGAGGTCAGATGATTTCATCTTTATTGATAATATCAAAACCTTATAAGGTATATTGCATATACTCCCTCCTATAGTCTTAGTCTCTCAGTCTTTTTCATCCACCCCTCCTCTTTTCATCCACTGTCAGAAGTCACCTTTCTTGAAACTGCTTCATCTTTCCTTCCAGGGGTGGAGCCATGGTGGCGGAGATCAGACAGGAGTCTCTGTAACCTCCTCTAACCTCCCCTCAAACCAACAACGTATGAAGCCTCTAGACTGATTTTGAAGCAAAAAAATCCACAATATCTGGAGAACAACACAATTCTAGAGGAAGATACTCTGGAAGAACCACAAAACAGGTCTGTTTTAATTGGGAAGGGGGGTGGTCTGCTGAACATAGACTGCAGCACAGGGAGACCGGGGCAGGGAGCTGGAGCAGGGAGCTGGAACAGGAGTCGGGACAGGAGTGGGAGCGTTGTGCTTTTCACACACCTGGGAGTCTTCTGTGGGCCTCTTGGACCAATCTGTCCTGATTGTGGGCAGGTGGTTTGGAGGGTCTGCCTTTTGAGGGGGATAGATTGTGAACCACTGAACCCCTGATGAGCATCGGACCTAGCTGCCATTACACAGCACCTTAAAGCAATCAATCAATCAACAGGACTGATAAGCACCAGAAATAATACAATCAGTGGAGCTGCCCAGTACCTGAAATAATTCAATCAGCAGAATTGCCCCAGGGTGAACTAAAGCAGAACTGCCCAGCACCTGACATAATTCAATCAGCAGAACTGCCCAGTTCCTGAAATAACTCAATCAGCAGAACTGCCCCAGGGCAAATTAAAGCAGCTGTCCCACCTTTGCCCTAAAAAGACCTCACACCTTTAAAAAAATGAATAAAAAAACAAAAAGAGCTCTCACCATAGACAACTTTTATGGAGAGAGGGAAGAACAGACCTCAAATGCTGAGGCCCCTAAAGGTAAAGCAACTCCAGAAAAAGCCCCAAAGAGAGACATAAACTGTTCTCCATGTTACAAGGCTTTCTTTGAAGATTGCATAAAAAATCTTAAAAGAGAGTTAGAAGAAACATGGGGAAATGGAATGAGATCACTGCAAAATAAAATAGAAAAAATGGAAAAAGAATGCAATGAACAAAAAAATGTAATTGGTCAATTGCAAAAGGAACTAAAAACAGTAACTGAAGAAAATAAGACATTAAAAATTAGAATCGAACAATTGGAAATGAATGACTCATCAAGACTTCAAGAATCAGTCAAACAAAAACAAAAAAATGAAAAGATAGAGAAAAACATGAAATATCTCCTAGGAAAAACAACTGACCTGGAAAATAGATCTAGGAGAGACAATCTAAGGATTATAGGGCTTC
>JAJPUD010003944.1:116428-146212 GCA_023553655.1 Myrmecobius fasciatus
AGAGAGAGAGAGAGAGAGAGAGAGAGAGAGAGAGAGAGAGAGAGAGATGGGTGATGATGATGATGATTAAGTACTTATGTATTAGAAAAGTAGAGAGTTAGCTTTAGCAAAGAAGAGGGCTGCCTTTCTCCCAGAATCAGGTGCATTTAAAGTAATGATAGATCAAAATGAAGAGAGATTTTGATGTGAGAAGTGGAGGAGGAAAAGAGTATATAGAAGATAGTTTTGATCTCTGAAAAATAGTAGACAAAATCATGTTATGAAAGAGATTGAGGATAATATGAGGAGATTGGGGGTCATGAACAAAGAAGGTTTAGAATAACTTTAAAGAATGATAAGTAATAGCTTATATTTATATAGCTCTTCAAGATTTATTAAACAATTCAAATATAGCTTTTGATTCTTACAACAATCTATAAGGTAGATGCTATTATTATTCTAATTTTACATTTGAAGAATTGGAAGTTAGAATAATTTAAGTAAATTGGACAGAGTTGCACAGCTACTAAATATTGGAGACAGACTTTGGACTTAAGGATTTGTATCTCTATCCAAAACACCAAGCTATCTCTATCAAAAGATCTTAATTTCAGACTTAAAAATGACCTTATTTATTGTTTATTCAAACTTTATTTTTTTAAAGATATAAAGTGTTTGGACAACAGAGTGATTAAGTGATGTGTCCAAGATGACAGAGTGACCAGCAGAAATAATTTATACTCAAGTCCTCTGATATCACGTGCTTGTGCCCTTTCAATGGTAACTTTATGACTCCTTTAGTATTCACATATGATAGAGGAAAAAAGTGAGAGAGGGAAGGAAACATAGACAGACAGACATAGAAAGAGAAGAAAACTATATTTTCATTTTAGACATTAATGGAGTATTACTTGGTATGAGGCATTAAGAATGTTGAGATTTAGCATACCTAACTCCACTTATCCATTTAAATCAGGTTTGAAAAACAATAATGAGATTTATTGACTACAATATTTTAACAATTCAAACAGCATGATAGTAACCTCCTTAAATAATTTTGGCTATCTATGACTACTAATGCAATTATACATAGTTATGAAAACATAAGGCTGATAATATTTTAATTACTTCAAGTAGCTTCTATAGATAATCTAGTCATAAATCACATACTTTATTTTATCTAAAATATATATTAGCATGAAATCAAACAATTTTAATTCTCAATTATTATATTGATGCAATTAACATCAAATATTTAGCTATTATAACTTTTTTAAAACCTATTTTGAGCTTTACTTCAGGAATATTATTTCACAGGCATATAATCCCTCCTAAATTTTTTTTATTATTCTAATGTTTTGCATCTGGCTCTAAATATATATGAGGTATGCCTAAGGTTCATATTCTACTTCAGATATATATTAGCTAGATGAACTTGGGCAAGTAACTTAACCTATTAATGACTTTTAATGACAATTCTTTAAGTCAGTAAGTTTCAGAACAATTGCTGATCAGCTGTGGTGGAGAGAGTCTCGTGCTTTCAAGCTCCATTCTCAAAAATTAAAATATCCCAAAAAACAGTAAGGTAAGCTATTGCATATACTTTGTCCTCTATCACATCATTAAATATACAGTTTTTATTCTATCTGTCTATTCAACTACTGTCTCTCCTCTATCTTAGTGGTCAAATGATTTTTTATTGTAAAAAGTCTCATTCTTGGTACAATGAAATCCTGACTCCAGATCCCTGACCCGGTTGTTTTATGAAAGCTGGCACTCCCATTCAGGTCTGGTTTCCACCGACTTCTTTGACATGCTTCACTAAACCTAATAACTCCCTATTACCAGTTACAATTTAGCATCTGAGCCAGGAGCTGGATGAAAAAAAGGGGGGAAAGAGAGTGTAAATTATACGGAATAGCAGTGAACAAAGGTTTTATTTCTCCTGAGCACAACCCTTTGATAGGAAAACGGGGGAGACAAATGTGTTGCTAATTTAATTAAGTAGTATGAGATTGCAGGGTCTACAGATGCCATTTAGGCCTGGATTAATCAAGAGCAGGTGATGAAAATGAATAGTCACACATAATGTTAGCATTTTTAACAATCCGACACAGTCTAATGGAATCAAGGGCTATTTAACAACAGTGTACAGTTTTGCTTGCTAATCCAAATTTATCTACTTTTCCCCTTTACAATACTCAGCATGTTCTCATGCAGCATAGACTATTTTATTATTTTCCTGGACCTAATCAAAGAGTTCACAATCAAAGAAAAAAGGATTGAATTATCTACATGATTGTTCATTTTCTTGCCCTTCCTTTAAGTACCATTTTTTTTAAAAAGTACTATATCATGAAATCTTATGATATCCTTCTGACAACTTTACCAAAACATCAACCTGAATATTGTGTTAAGAACTACCCATAAACCCACATGCCCATGTATACCTTCTTTCATAACTATATCTATCTCTATATTTATCTATAACTATATCTATATCTACTGAGATCCAATGCAGTCTTAGTATTTGTACTATTTTGTGCAAATTACTAAGTACTTTTGACTTTAGTTTCCTTATCTTTAATAAGGGGATAGTAATAGTACCCACACCAATAGGATTGATGAAAAGATCAAGTGAGATCATATATATGAAGATCTTTGTAAACATTAAGCTTAATATAAATGCTAGTTGTTGATGCTGTTTTTGTTATTTGTTGTTGTCCTTCATTCTTGGAGAGAACCAAAACAATATCAGTATGTTAGAGTTAATTCAGTATATCTGACTTTGGTTGATCAGATTAATAAGAGCTAGGAATGTGCTACCACAGATCAGACACAAATAGTCTCTATGAACTTTGGGGGTGTCTTCATTAATTTTGCATATCTCACATTTCTTCTGAGCTAATTCAATTATATTTTGCTCATAGAGCACAGTGCCTTCTCTGATGAGAGTACATGATGCCAGGTGCTCCTGCGCCAGGGTATCCCATGCCATACAATATGTTCTAAAGTTCTTAAGAGAAATTTTGAGAGTGTTGTATAGCTTTTTCTGACCACCAGGTGAATGCTTGCCCTTTAGGAGTTCTTCATAAAATGTCTTTTTGGCAAGTGCACATTTAGCATTCAAACAATGTGGCCAGCCCAATGGAGCTGTGATCTCTTCAATTAGATGATGTTGTCATAGTTGTTATATTAGTCAACAAATGATTGGTTAAAAAAATTAAACTGTTCTGAACATTAGCAAAGGTCAGCTGGTTGGTATCATTCCAAGACTGCCGACTCTGGAGTCAGGAACACTCCCTTTCCTGAATTCAAATCTGATCTCAGATACTAACTGTGAGACCCTGGACAAATCATTTAATCCTATATGCCTCAGTTTCCTCATCTATAAAATGAGTTGAAAAGGAAAATTGCAAACCACTTCAGTGTCTTTGCCAAGAAAGTCCCGAATGGGGTCATGAAGAGTTGGATATGATTAAAATGACTGAACAATTGAAAAACAGAGAATGAGGGAAATAGGAATATAGGAAATATATGGCAATACAGGAAATAAATGTGATTAGAAAAAAATAGATAGGAGCTTGGTTGTAAAGTGATTAAAAGTAAGACAAAGGAATACATATTTGATTCCAGAAGCAATGTGAATCTTGGATTTATTAAATAAGGAAATAACCCTATCTGGCATTTACTTTAGGAAAATCATTTTGGCATGTGTAAGAAATTGTATTCGAGAATTAAGAGAAAATTCATAATCCTCCATCATAGTCCTGTTTTCCCAGGAAAAGCTATAGAAGACAAACATAAAATTGAATGTCATTTTCTGTCTTCCCCAGCAATAAGCACATTGCATTGAGCATAATAACCCTTAATAAGTGTTTGCTGAGAGAAAAGAAAAACAGAGAGAGACACACACATATAGACACAGACAGACAGACAGAGACAGAGTGAGACAGAGATAGAAAGTGACAGAGACAAAAGACAGAGAGACAGAGAAATAGTTAGAGACAGGCAAAGAAAGAGACAGAAATACAGAGAAAAAGAGAGACAAAGAAAAACAGGAAAAGAAAGGACAAAACCACAGAGATAGATGGTGGAAGATATTATTATAGCTAATATTATATTCAATGAACCTTGAATAAAGAAAATCCAAATTGAAGTTCTGCCTCTTAACATTTGTAACTGTGTGACCATGGACAATTCTCCTAACCTTAGTTTTCTTGCCTGCAGATAATAACTATAATACTTATTTACCCTACAAAGTAGTTTTGTGGCACAGATGGAGTTGATGGACATATGACTTTGATGGAAGCTGATGTTATTCCTGGAGTTAAATTCTTTTATTTTAGCTTCCTCCAGTGCCCATTTGATTATTTTGTTGGGTTAATAATTTAATTGTACCACATACAATGATAGGCATACGGGAATACTATCAGCCCATTTACTACTGATAAACTCACAAATTTCTTAATTCAGTTTCCCAACTATGCCCAATTTCTCAGATCTTCTGCAGTGAATCATGAAGAGTATCACCTTCCCTAAACCCCTTGATATAGGAGAAGGTTTATTATATAAGCTGATTTTCATTTCTTCTCTTTCAGGGTTCCCCTGGCAGATCACATATTATATTCCTGTTTTTCATATGAGTGACACCTCCCAGAACAGAGATGATTCATGTAGTGTGAGCACAATAATCATCACCTTGGCCCAAAGTTTTTATTTCCTCCTGATAACTCCCTATCAGATCAACTCTCACCACCTTGCCTCCCTTGCCATCACATAGCTCCCTGATGGGAGATATACTACTGGCTTAAAATAAAAATACAAAAGCAGTTTATACAACAGTAACTATAATAGACCTGTCAACAAAAATAAGACAAGGGTGTTTCTTTTATAACTATGGCATAGACTTAGGAAGAATTTTCTAACCCAACATTTCTTTCTCAACAAATATTATACTTTGATATGCTAGTGAATAAAAATAGTGAGAAGTATAGGTATTTTCCTTTTAGTTAAATACATATTTTAAAATGTCATGCTAATTCAAATATAGGGCAAAATTTTCCTTCCAAATCTGGATTAAAAAGAAAAAAAACACAATTGGATTTATTCCCACATTCAGTGATAATTTTCAGTGTGTACCCATGTACTTCTTTTCAGAGATATAGTAATTCAGGAGTATGACCTATATTCCGGAGCAACCTGTACCTAGACTAATATAAGAATCTATTTTTTCACAAGAGAATTCGTTCTGAAGGTAATTTCCATATGTGCTGAACTTTGAAATATGTTTCATTTTTTTTGTCCTTCTATTTCTATTGCCTTCAAAATGAATAGCTTGAGACTATCCCTGTATGGAGAATTCCTTATGGAAAAAGAAACTGGAAGAAGAGCCCTCCAACTCCTTTCTTTTTATACTCTTCTATCTACCTGACATGAGAATTACCTGTCCTGGGATATTCTCTAGAAGTACTGATTAGGCCAAATTACTACTATCATCTGAACTAAAATGGGGCCAATTTTTTAAAACAGAGATTTTGTTACCTATAGCATTTTACTTGGTGGGAAACGCAGAAGGGTGGGGAGGTAGATATTAAAGAAATGTTGACAGTAATATGACTGACTTGGTCAAAAATATGTAATTAGAGACATTAAAGAAATCCCGGTTCTGGACTCAAATTGAAGAAATGATGTGTTTGATAGAGAACATTAGTTTAAATCAATAAAACAGGTGATCTCTAAGAAAGAAACTTGTTTAATATTCTAGTTCACCAGTCAAGACATCCAACTAGCAACCTGGTTTTAACATATGAAAGGATAGTGATATTAATCTCGTCACATGTTTCTAACTTTTCCCTTTAATTTTGAGCTATATCAAGGAACAGCTAGCTCCAAACTTCCCTGATTCTTCTTCCTTATAGATACCTCAGCTGTCCATCCATGCCTGCAGACACTTATAAGTAAATGTACAACTAAAAGAGAATTTCATAACAGATCCTTACAGAAGCTGAGGATCTAGTAACAATGAATTTTTTAGATAGCTTTGACAGTTTTGCTCCTGGAATCTTCAAGGAGAAGGCATTTTGTTTTTGAGCTACACTTTGAAGTTCTTCCCCAGACTTGACCACATATTTATATTTGTCCAGGAGGCATTTCATTTTAACTGATTCCTGGCAGAAATCTTGTTTTCTTCTTCTACTTTTAGTATTGAAAACCCTGGAAAAAGGAGACCCAAAATAGACTCCTTTATAATCTTAGAAGACTGATCCCACCATTTTGTGTGGGTTCCAGTTCCTCTGCCTCAGTGGCATGCAAAGCATAATATTCATAAGACTTAAGGAAATTCAATTTCAACTTGTATTTTTAAAAGTATATTCTAGACATAGATGGGTTTAGAATTTTTCTAGGAGGGGGGGGGGTGTTGAATGGATTCAGGAATAGAGGGAAAAGGATTTCTACAGTATGTGCAATGTACCAGGCACTGTACTTAACACTTTATAAATATTATCTCATTTGATCCTAAGAATAGCCCTTAGAGGTAGATGATGATAATAGCACCATTTTATAGTAAAAAAAACTGAAGTAAAAAGAAGCTAAGTGACTCATCCAGGATCAGATATCTAGTAAATATCTGAGGCTAGATTTGTACTCCATGACTCTAGGTCCAGGGTTCTATGGACGGAGCCATCCTCCTACCTAACGAAGGACAAAAAATAACCTAACCCCTCTCTGAAGAAGCTGAAATTCTATTTAAACAGCTTTGATTATATGGGATAAATAATACATTTTATGTACATATCCCAAGCTTCTTATGTATAGATACTGAATCTATATACCAATGTCAATCACAGTGTATTGCAGTGGAAAGGGCACTTAATGTGAAAAGCCAAACTATGAGTCAGCTGATCTTAGTTCAAATCCTGACTCCATCACTTATTTCATCATCTATAAAATGAGGAAAATGGTTTGTGTTATCCCTGGTATCCCTTCCAGTTCTAACTCGATTCTACAATTATTTGTGTTTCCACAATTTTAGTTTTAGTGAACCAAGAATGAATCTACTCAATACCTCCTCATTGAAGAAGTCTATATGTCTGTCACAAGTACCTCAGTTTGGAATTTAGAACAAATGTCATTTAAGAAATAAAATGGCAAAAAAGAGTGTATTGGAAAAAAAGTTGAGGCAGAAAAATACATATAATGACTTCAATAATAGAAATTAAAACAACCAGCATCTGAACTCAGATTATATGCTATACATCAGCATAAATTCATCAAGTTCTTACCATAGTGTCAAGAAATATATCATTAATTTAAACTTATGTAAAATTAATGATAGAATGCAAGGAGAAAACCATTTTGAATTATGGAAAAATCTGAACTAAGAAATATTTTAAAGAGATTCAGTTATATTGTTCTCAAACACATATAGAAAGTCAAACTAAGATAAAAAGTGTTCTTTAGTTTTGATGGTACATGTTGCTTGGCATTTGGAGTCTGGTACCTACTTACCATGATGATTTTAATTCATATTAATCACCCTTTATATACTTGCCATTTCAGAGAAATTGCCTTATTCTACTTCTAATTCATGGCATTTCATTCCTTCCACGTCTTTCCACAGAAAGTCCAGTCCTTCGTATCTGAAATGCCCTCTGCTTATTCCTCCCTGATGGTATTGGATAGAAAGGTTTTTGAGTATTAGATGGGAAACCTAATCATACCTTCAAAATATTATTTCTTTCAAAGCTGACTGTATGTGAGAGAAACTTAATATGTAATTTAAAACATGGTATATGAGCTCTGCAATCTTCAGTAAGATGCTTCCTTCAAAACACAACTCAACAGCCTCTTCCTTTCTTGACCTACTCAACCATTAGTACTCCTTCTCTCTTAAAATATCATTTCTGTCTATAGAATTTATCCATCAAGTATGTACTGACAAATATTTATTGAGCAGACTGCTATGTGTGAGACACTGAGCTAAATTCTGAGAAAACCAAGAAAAACAAAAACAGTTCCTGATATCAGGTAGCTCACA
The DNA here is from genome assembly GCA_023553655.1 of Myrmecobius fasciatus. Taxonomy (NCBI): domain Eukaryota; kingdom Metazoa; phylum Chordata; class Mammalia; order Dasyuromorphia; family Myrmecobiidae; genus Myrmecobius; species Myrmecobius fasciatus. The sequence goes on from JAJPUD010003944.1 coordinate 124,449, forward strand.
GTCTAATGATCCAGATTTTATCCTGTCTTTAGGATGCAAATTATTTCATTAGTAGGGCTATTTTCTTTCCTGGCCTTGTATATTCAATGCCTTTCTCAAAGTGATTTAGCAAAATTTTATTGAGTTGAATTTAATTGATAAACCCCCTGGAGATGACTTTTATTTTGTTTTTTAAAGGCAGAATGAAATAATTAGCTGATAATGTGAATGCATGATGGAGAAGTAGTCTAGCTTAAAGCTTAGTCACCATCACTGCTCTTATACAATCACCACTCAATTTCATAGGCACAACAGTATTAATAATTGCCCATGGACTTAATTCTTCAATATTATGTAAATGTTTTTAATATAACCAAAAAAATAACCCTGTGTTCCAATCATCTATCCAGAAAAGATGAATTTTTTGGAAAGAACAAAAATAAACTTTAATCTCAGTACAATGCAAATAATAATGAACTCTAAATAAAATGGAATCTGAATGAATCAGATTTCCTCTATGTTTAAGTGTATTATGAAAATGAGTATTGTATACTGGGGGCTTATGTGTAAAGAAAGAATTTGCAAACATGTCTTCGATGGATTTAGTAGGTCTTCCAGTCTACTTGGTGAAATTATAACCTGCAGAAATATGGTAAACTGGAGTATCTCTTGTGGAGCTGGAGGTTTATTCCTTTATACCCCTTCTCAGGACATGAGATTTATTGTCAAAGAATTATAGGTTTCTCTTCGAGTTGGGTTCTCAGGAACCCAAATTGTCTCTTAATGATTGACTGACTGAGGGCCAGGAAAACAAACTGGAGGAACCTCCCTTTGTGATCTCTAAGAGAAACAAAGGTAATCATTTCTGTTCAGCTCTTTTGAGACTATTTCTCAGCACATTCACTTTCTCTCCCTTGAACTTCCAAGAAAGTTTTGCTTGTTTTGTTTTGTCTTATTTTCTTTTGCTTTTGACATAAATGGATTTATCTTCCCTCTCTTCCTTCTAACAATGTTATTGTAAAATAGAAGCACATGATGGATCTCCTGGTTCTGAAACTTGATGTCTTGGCTAGGTTTTTCTGCTTTTATTTTTCCTTTTCTGAGCACAGGTGAACCCCTTATCATCTCCTGTTTCATTTGAAATCTGAATTACCTTAATTGTGGACCCTTTTGATTTATTAATATCATGGCACAATGAGATCTCATTGTATGTATATCATGAGAAAATGGGGAATTAAAAGGAAGAATGAAAGAGTATAAGCTATATAAAATAACATTTAAAGCTAGTGAATTTAATTGATTGATTTTTTAAAATTTTTATTTACAAATAGTAGATCAGAATGATTCATTTGGATACACTCAAATGAGAAGGGGAAAGTATTATGCTTCAGTGTATGTATTATTACTAGAAAATGAGAATCAGTATTTTTTAAAATTAAAATGTGATTTGATATAAAAATATAGAATGGGCTATTTGAGCTTTAATAAGATAAAAAGAGTAAAGGCAGTTTAATCTGGGAAATAGCTGAGTTAGATTTTTTTTCCTTATTTCTTTGAAAGATCTTCCATTCAACAGTAAAATGTGAAGGAAAATATGTGTGGGCAATTACCAGGTTATTCTACTCTCGTCAATATGGTTTCTATCTAGAAGCAGGTATGAAAACATTAAGAACAATTGAATGAATAGCCATTAGCAGATACAGATGATATACATTCAACTGAGTAAGGTAAATTAACTTACTAATTCCTTTCACTATTTCCAGTTAGTTTTTTATGAAACCAAGCTTTACAGAATTAAAATGATAAGAAAGGTATCAGTTGGAGAGTAGAGTTGAGGTATGAAACAAAGTCAATATAATGCTGATGTTTATGGTGGGAAGAGCATTAAAATAATGCTCTTTTTAAAAATTAAATTAAAATAAAATAATAAAAACATTTATTATGTCTAATTAATGTGATTCTCAGATGAACACTAAGAATGCTGTTAAGTAGAAAGGAAAACAATAAATTTCTGAATGACAAAGAGAGTAGGAGTATTAACTATTGGATTTACGGCCAAAACACATACATACATACAAACTCACTTTTAATTCTAACATTTAGTGCATTATAATGGAAATGAAGACTGGGTTGAATTTGGATTAATCTGGTTGTCAAAGAAATGGGTTCAAATCCCACCTTTGAAATTTATTAACTCTGGAATTGGCTAAATTATTTGGTCTTCCTAAGCCTTAGTTATCATATTTGTAAAATGAGGAGTTGGAGGTAAGGTATTTTGTTTCTGGGGTCCCTTCTATTCCTAATTCTATGATGCTATCTATGACTGAGGAAGGCAGGACCACTAGTTTCAACTTGTTAGTACATACAGTAGATAGTTTCCAACACACAGAAATGTGGTTTTGCCATTTAGTATTAATATCCCTCCCCCAAAAAATTCTGTTTTGACATCTCCTTTGGCTTGGAGGTGAGCCAGAGTTCTTAAAGTTTGGGCCAGTGATGGAAAACTCTGCAATCTCTTGCCAAGATGGAAAGGCTACAAGTATAGAAAGCACAATAGACTTAGTGTCTGTCACCTGAAGACTAGCTAAATTGGGGAGAATCATCATCAAAAGTTTAACCACAAAGAGAATTTTTTTTTCAAAGACAGCAGTTTGAGAAAGTTATTGCCTAAGACAAAGAGAACTTGTGATTTGCTTTGAGGAAGAAGGATCTTACACTAAAAGTTTTGGCAGTATTATAGTGCTGAATAATAATAATAATTAATAATAACAGTACTAGTACTACTAATAATAATCTGGTTTATTAGTGAATTGACTTTCCATGCAAAGAACCCAGAAAGAGGGAAGGGAAACAAAACAAAACAAAACTGTAAGGTAGGTATTGATTAATATTTTTTCAGATAAAATTTTATTGCATAATATTTCTCTGAGACATATGCATATTTTGTGTCTGCATGTATATGTACATGCATATGTATGCATATATGTGTGTGAAGAGAGACAGATAGAGACAGAGAGACAGAAAGAGACAGAGACAGAGAGAAACTTTAGACTGATTTGGGTGCAGCCCAAGTCTCTGTCTTTCTGTATTAGAAAAAGTATTGGAGACAGTTTTTAGAACATTATTTTATCTCTTTTATTTTGATATCGCTCTTTACTTCCTTATCCAAACAGCTTCCCCTCGTAATAAAAATTTAAAAAGGGGGCAGCTATTTGGTGCAGTGGATAGAGCACCACCCCTGAAGTCAGGAGGACCTGAGTTTAAATCTGGCCTCAGATACTAATAAACATTTCCTAGCTGTGTGACCCTGGGCAAGTTACCTCAAGCAACCCCAATTGTCTCAGAAAGAAAAAAAAATTAAAAAATTAAAGAAGAAGATTTAAAAAGAAACAGATTAAAAAAGTTAGGGAAAAACAATCTATTGCATTTAGTAAAGAATACAGTATTCTCCCTATTATGCAATGAAGCGGGTACTTTTTTTTCAGCTCTTCTCCAGGGCCAAATTTTATCACTTTTAACATGAAATATTTAATTTTGTTTCTTGATTCTGTTTTTTTTAATTGTGTAGTTTTGATAATTGATTTTGGGCATTTTGTTGTTCTATTTATTATGCTCTGCACCAATACATAGAAGTCTTTCTACATTTCTCTGAAATATTCCTCTTTTTTTTCTTCAACATAATGATATTCTATTGCATTTGTGTACAATTCATCAGGTTTTTTTGGTCATTCCACAATATTTTTCTTCCAGAAAATATATTACCATTTTTATTTGTAGAACTTTCAGCTTTTGATCTTGTTGGGACATATGTACAGTAGCCATATTTCTGGGACAAAGAGTAAAAGCAATTACTACTTTTTTTTAGTGTAATTCCAATTTTACTACAGAAAACTGGAGCCAATTTCCAGTTTTCCCAGAAGTGTAGCAGGGTGCATATCTTCACATTGCCCCTTATTTTTATTAACTAGTTTTATCTTTTGTTGTAACTTTGCTAATTTACTGGATTTGTAAAGCAACATCAACATTTTTTAGATTTTCTTTTCTTATTAGGTTAATAAGAATTAATAAAGTTCATAAACAAAACATATTTGAGTATTTTTCTTCACATTTAGACTCTATAAATAGTCAAAGCAGATCATACTGTAATTTTAATTGACTCCAATTGATAATTAAATCTTTGTTGATTGTCTTGATAGATTTATATTATGTATATATTATGTATATTATATATTTCCCCTATTTTCTTTATTCTACACAAATAGGAAACATCACTTTTTTTTCACCTCAGTTCAAAGATTCAAAAGTCCATTGTAATTTATTAACATTCCATTTTTCCTGAATCATTTTCAGCAATTTCTAACTGCATCCAATTCCCTATTTTGCATTGTAATGCAAAGAACTAGTTTTCAAGTGTCTGGGGGAATTGTAAATAAACAGGAAAAGAAAATGTGAACAAAAGGACAAAAGAGAAGGATATTGTTTTGCACATCAGAATAGTAACAAAAGAAAAAAAAAGTTAGGTAGAAGTAGATGGAAATTACAAAAACAAACATGCTTTGAAATTCTTAAATGGACCATTTGCTCACCTAGAGATGGTGTTGTTAGGGTATTCCTATTTATCATAACGATTAATATTTATACATTATTTTAAAATTTGCAATACACTTAACATATATTAGGTTATTAAACCATATGAATATCCTTGTGAAGTAGGTGCTATTAGCAATGTTAAGTGACTTCTCAAGGTCACTTGGTTGGTTAAACAAACAAACAAAAAAGGACTTGAGATAGGATTAAAACTAGGGTTTTGTCATCTCCAAGTTTGGCACTATATTCATTATGTACAACCTAATCTACTTCTTAATTATGGTGCTTATGTTCCATCCAAAACATGGCCAAATTATATGGCCAGGACAAGGCCAGAACACCCTATAGCCTGTAATAATAAATATCCCTTTACTTTATCAGAATAATAAACTGATCCTGTCCTTTGCAGCATTTCAGTTTAGACAATCAGGATTAGAAGCATCATCAGAAATTATCTCCTCCGATATGAATAAGAATCTTCCCTATAGCAACATCAGCAAGTAGTCCTTTAGTCTTGTTTGAGAGAAATGCAGAAAATTTGATGCGTTTCTTCTCTGTATTCAATCATTTCTTTGGTGCTGAATCTATGTGCACCCGTAATTGTTTAGCTGCTACCACACCATATTTTCAGAAAGAATAGGATGAACTCTGGTAAATGTTTTGCTCAAAATGAGATAGACTATATAAACAGACTTTTCCTCATTTACTAGACTATTAAACTCATGAGAAAAGGAAATGAAGCTACCTTCACATGGCAAGTTCTTGCTAAAGTTAGACTAGCTCTCTGTGATAAATGATTTCTTATCTTAATGGTCAGTAATTAATCTTTTAAGAGCATATTCTGGAGTCTTGCCAGGAATTGAAGGCAAGCACACTGGCCTATTAGTGTACTGTCTCAATTTTCTTCCCGTTTCAGAAAAAAATTACAGTAATGGTGCAAACTGGCATTTGGGCTGGAAAGAGGGAAACAAGTATTTATTTAGCACCTATTATGTGCCAGGTATTATGTGAAACATGTTACAAATATCTCATTTGATCTTCACAACAATCATGTAAGGTGGGTTCTATTATTGTCCTCATTTTACAGTTGAGAAAATTGAGATACATAGAGATGAAGAAACTTCTCAAAGTCAGACACATCTAGTAAGCCTATGAGGCCAGATGAGAATTCACGTCTTCCTGCCTCGGAAGCCAGGACTGTCAGACTGTACCAACTAACTGGCTAGCTGTCTAGATCACACTTTCAAGTTTAAAAAGCAAATCTTTTTTTGAAACTGACAATGACTTTACAAAGTGGGTAAATTGACATTATTACCATTCTATAAATGAGAAAACTGAGGTTTAATGGGGTTAATTGAATTGCCCATGTTGCCTCAGTTTTGAAAATAGAGAAATGTGAATGGAGATGTCCTATGTATGAACAGCTTAAATTACAGGATGGGTGCAGGCAAGAGGTCAGGCCTGGAATTACAGATTGAAATAAAATTTACTCATAAGAGTAAATGAATTTATTAGGTGATTAAGTACAGAGGATTCAGGCCTACAGACATAGCTTCCTGAAGAAAAAGAAATCAGCAAAGGATAGAGAAGCAATAGCAGTCAGAAAAGGGAGGAAAACAACCAGAAAATTGCAGTGTCACAGAAACCAAAGAAAAAAGAGTTTCAATAAGCAGTGGGTGGTCAGCAATGTCAAAAGTCACAGAGGTCAAGGATGATGAGGACTGAAAAAAGTCAATTGGATTTGGCAAGGAGAAAGATACTGCTGAACTACAAGAGAACAGTAGAGTACTCTCAGTGAAAAGGATGGGTTGTGGGCTTTAAGTAAGATCCCTATAGCTTAACAAAAGAAGGGATGGGGAATCAAACCATGTATTATATTGTTTCATATGGGTTTTTTGTTTGTAAATGGGTAAATACATTTCAAGTTCTAAATAGCCAAGTTGTAAATTAATCTTTGGAACACAACTTTCTTTTTAAGATGGATACCAATATTAAATTATTGTTCTTTTGTGGAAATAGATTAATTACATTCAGTTTTTCAATGTCACAGTCTCATGGTTGGTTTTATTTTTGTTGAGATAGTTGGTGCATTAACTTCAAGTCAAGGCAATGCAATAATAATACAATAAAACAAATATTACTTACTTAAGTGACAATCTTCAAATGTTATAAAATGTAGGAAATGGACAGGAAGTCCCTTTACTCACACAACTGTCAACTAGCCCAGGAACTAACTCATTTCTTCTTCCTGTATTACCGCCACAGCCATGTTCCCATGGCCTAAATCTGTTGTCATGTAAGTCTCTTCCTAACTCAACTATCAGAATGGTTCTCCTGAAGAGCAAGTCTGACCATGTCACTCCCCAAACTCAATAATACCCAGAATTCTCTGAGATGAAATACAAATGTTTCTATTTGCCACTTAAAACCCTTTCCCCTGAATGCATTCTTGATTCAGGAAATGCTTTCACGTAACAAAGAAAATAGAGTATTGGACCCAAAGTTGGGAGATCTGATTCCAAATTCAGCCTCATCTATGAAATAGTTGTGTGATCCCGGACAAGATACTTAACCTCAATTTGCCTCAATTTTGTCATAACTATAAAATGAAAATAATAATAGCACTTCCCCTTCCAGGTTTTTTGTGAGGATCAAATGGAAAATTTGCAAATCATTAAGCACAGTGCTAAGCATTTATATAATTTAATAAAGACTTGTTTTTTTCCCTCTTCTCCTTTTTCCAAGCTTTTACATAGGTTGTCCCCTTTACCTTCCCTGAAATGTGCTCCACCTGCCTGCCTTTTAGAAACCCTAGTTTCCTTCAAAGTTCAGCCGCAGCAACCCTCCTACCAAAGCCTTTTCTGATGCCCCTTTGTTTACCTCGTGCTTCTCATAAATACATACAAGCTATTATAATAGAAAAATCACTTAACCTCCCAGTACTTTAAACAACTCTAATTTTCAGATAAAATAATAATGTTCATTAATAGAAGAGTTCTCATCTAGAAGTTCCCTTTTTCCAGTGAAATCACATGTTTAATTTTTATCATCTTATTTGGTACCTACTTGTGTATATGTGTGTGTGTATATATACATATATATATACATTGTGTGAGTGTTATATATATATATATATATATACATTGTGTGTGTGTTTTATATATATATATATATACATTGTGTGTGTTTATATATAGATATATATGCATTATTTCTCATGATAGTAAACTCCTTGAGCTCAGGAACTGTTTAATTTTTGTCTTTGGATCCCTAGCACCTAACAGGGCTTACTTAGAAAAGGTAGGACTTAGAAAATGCTTCTTGATGGATTGATTAGTAAGTGTCAATAGCAGTTAAAAAAGTCAAGAAGTTAAAAAAAAAAAGAAAGAAGGAACCCTATTCTTCCTTGGGACCTAATCACTTTTCATTAAGCAATGAAAAAGAGGCATTTCATATTATTGTGGGAATTTGTTCAGGCATTTCAAGCTCTTCATGATGCCATTTGGGGTTTTCTCAGGAAAAATATTAGAATGGTTTGCCATTTCCTTCTCTAGCTCATTTTACAGATGAGGAAACTGAGGCAAACAGGATTAAGCGACTTGTTCCATGTCATACAGCTAGTAAATGTCTAAGGCCAGATTTGAACTCAGGAAGATAAAAGTCTTCCTGATTCTGGACCAGCATTCTGTGTACTCTGCCACCTGGCTGCCCCAATGATACTGTGGTAAATAGGTCTGAAATTTCATCGCTTTGCTCATGGAAGGACAGTAGTTTTTGTTTGTTTGTTTGTTTGTTTTTTTTAAGTAACCATTTTGACTGGAGACAGTATCAGAAACTTCTCAGTCTTTAATGTTCATATAGATAAAATGGTTATTGAACAATATCTCAGGGGGTGAATGTGGGTTCTTTTTTTTTTCCAAGGTTGTCACATGACCTCACTGTGTGACATCACAAATCTCCCATCTCTGCTTTGTTGGCTTCTATGCATGAATAATTTTCCCAGTGCTTGTTTGTAGCAGGACAGGAGAAAGGGAGAATTACCCCAGCACAATCTCTTGTTGTCCTCTATCAGCATTCTGTGGGTCTGAGCTGGCTTACAACAGTGTAAAGACATCAGTGGCATGTGTTATAATATATTGGGCATTGTACTCCTGAAGAACACACGAAAGACAGAACATTGTTCTACCAGGGAGCAATTCATCCGGTTTTTCCCAGAGACTCTTGGGTCAAGTTTTTATAGGCCTATTTGATTTTCAAATTCTCTCTCTCTTTTTTTTTACCTTCTTTCTTTTCAGTGAGCCATAGTGTCCAAACTTGTCTACATTTACTTCCCATGTTTTGTGCATGGTAGATGTCCTTTAAAAAGAGTATCTCAAATAAGTCTTTATTCTTGTTTTGTTGGCTCTTATTCTATGTTTTCATGAACTCTGGCCCCAGCCATGGCAACTGCAAGAAAAATGTTAACATTGATTGACAGGATTAAAAAAGCCTCAGTCCCTATCCGCATTTCAAACACTTTGGGAACAATGGTGTTTGGTGTGATTGAATTAATGAGATACCGTGGACTGTCAAAAGAGCACACATACTTTACATAAACCTGATTATCTTTGCATGGCAGAAATGAAAAAAAAAATAGGAGGGAACAGAGGTTTGGCTTTTACTCATACCTCCAAAGGAGCCATCAAAGTGTAGGCCCTGGCTCCAAGACTGATGGGCCCACTCAGCTGGTCTGCCCTCTCTCTCCTCATACTGCTTGGCCCTGTTTAGCATACATCAGCCATGGTATTTAACAAGTCTATTCAGGAAACCAGGCCCAGAAACAACACTCTTTTCACAACTCAGCAACTCTGCTGAATTTTTCCCCCCTCTTTTTTCCAGAGCACCATTGTTTAACTTGAACTAAGCATACATTTCAACAATTAAACCTGAACTGGCTCTTCCAGCCCTATCTTAACCCTGAAGAGTGACATCAGCTATGACTATAACACATATTTAAGATGGGAGTCCCAGTCAGTCCTGACTTTCAAAATCAGATGATTTCAGGAAGCGTGAGAGTTAAGAGATAAACTTCCCCACCCATGGTTTGAAGTCATATTTGGTACATCAAGAACTAATGCAGTAGGTATTCTCTGATAGTAAGAAGAGAAGAGAAAAATGAGAATTGTACTCTTCTGTCGTGATAACTTATGACAGAAAGAATAATTATACTCTTATCTTCATTCAGTTCTAAAAGTTCAAGAGTAGGAATGGGAAGACCAAAGGAAGCAGAGTTTGAAAAGTTCCAGACAGCTCCAAAGAACCAATTAGAAATAAAAAGGTACACCAAGTTAAGAACAAATAGATTTTTCTTTTAACAACCATGGGTCATGTTCAAACCATCATCACTGGGATGATTATTCCAAATTTATCTAAAAAAAACTAAATTATTTTTTCAGGTTTGGATCAAACTCAAGTATTCTATAAAATATTTTGAGGCTTTCTTAAAATAAAAACCTAACTCAAGTTAATACTTAAAAAAAGGGAAAAGAAGCAAAGAACAGTTCAGCCTGCCCTCCCAATTTTTTTCTTTTCCCTTTTAGGAAAAGTGGATACTATAGTATTTTTCCAATCATCAGTGTAGAATCTGGAAAAGACTAGACAAAGGATGATGAAGGTTTAAACTTTTTTTTTTCTCATTTTCAATCCTGCATTTGGTACAATTTAGAAAGGGGTGAGAAACCCAGGAGAAAACCAATTGATTCTCTTGAGTTTGCTTAGTCTTCAATCCTTTTAGATTGGCTCTTTAAACATATTCTCATCTCCAGGAACATCTAGGAACTCTGACTAACCCTAAGGTTAGGAAAACATTTCACTTCTCCCCCCCCCCCCCCCCCCCACTAAGTTGGACTCATTGACCAATGTGATCTGTGAGCTTGAAAACAAGGACATATGCAATTTGGTCAGCAAATTATCTCATTTGGGATTTATTAGTCATATCAAGCACATTAGTATAAATAGTTTGGACTTTCAATCCCCACTTCTATTAGAATAGCAGTTATAGAGCTTTATTAACAGGAATGTTCCAATGTTGCCGCAAATTTTTTTAATGTATCCAAAATTAAGAGCAAAAAACTATTAAGATTTCATCTCCTTACATACTTAATTTAAGGACCCAACCAGGATATATGAATTAGTGAAAGAATCTCAGAACAAGTCTGAAGCTCAGTACAGAGAATTTGGAGCAAATTTTCAATTAAAAGCTTTTATTAAGCCCCTATAATATATCAGCCATTGTGGTTTTCAAAAATCATCCCATTTAATTTATAGGGCTAAAATTTTAGGGAATCTGAATTCTAAAGCTTCTTTTTCAAAAATCACATATTGGAAAATCTCTGTAGCTTCTTTTTTTTTCTTTCACAGCTAAAATGAAGTAATAAAAATATGCTGAAAACTACCAAATGCATTTTGAATCACTTTGCATATACATATATGTATATATACATATTTATACATACATTACCTATCTATATAGATAGATTGATGATAGATAGATATAACATGCCATATAAATACAAGTAAAATGAAACCCTAATGGAGTCTCATTTGGTAAAGGAATGGGTAATTCTTCATTCTTCAGAATGGATGAGTTTGGGGGGAAATATGCCTCCACCTACCCACCCACCATTAGACTAGCCAGCAGATGTCTCTGTTTCACACATCCTATAAAGACACTGTTTGCCATTTCCTCCCCATTTGTAAATTCCTCAATTGTGTGTGTATAAGAGGTGGAGCGTGGGGATGTTTTGTTTTTTTTGTTTTTGGGGTTTTTTTTGCTTGACATGAAAGGATAGAGAGAAGTATAAGTAGTCTATCTTTCTTAGGGAGTAGCCATATTTTTTTAATTTTTAGAAAGTTCCTGGGCAAGTTCTGATGAACCTAAAAAGCAATATGTTAATGTAAATTAGTTGACAAAAATTTTTACCCTCTTCAACTGAGGAGTGTCTCATAATACTTTCATTTGTCTGCTTCAGCAGAGAAATAAAGGGATGACAGTGACCCTGGAAATGGTAAAGGAGAACTTTAAAAACATTTATATACATTAATATTTTAACTACCACTGATTAGTTAGACAACATATCCATCAATGATTGATTGGTACAACTTGTGTATGACTACTCAGGCTATTTCCTTTCCTTTAATTCATTTTACATTAAACTGGTAGTTCTTTGATTGAATTTAGTGGAATGGGAAAAGAACAAATATTCATAGAAAACTTCTCTGTCCTCTGCCCTTCTTCAAACTACCATATTAAGAAAAAAAAAGTTCACCTCTGGAAGTTTAAATATACATTTAAATTCTTTCCTGCTTCTGTTTATTTTGTTACATGAATACTCTTGTGTATTTTAATCTCAATTTTAAGGATATTCATGGAATCACATACCTATCATTGGGAGTAAGAAAAACAAGGCTACTTTCTTTTTAGCTCTAATTTTTGATAAATTATTTTCCTTTAAACTTTGAAATATATTTACACTTTATAGAAAAAGATGTGATAAGTACCTTGGAGATTAGATAATGAGTAGTCTCAATCTGGTCACTTTTAACATGATATTTCTCACAATTGTTATGGGAAATTTCATGGAAAAAATATTTTTACCTATTTTCTTATATCCCAAAAGAACTGTGATCTTTTCAATAGGAGTTCAGCCTCTAGTAATGTAACCCATCCGTGCCTGATTATCATGTGCAATTTTTGTCTTTGTTTTCCTGTAAATCTTCAGTGGTGGAGGTGGGTCCACTGTACATATTAAGTCTTTTCTCTGCCCTTAATCTCACATGGATACTAAAGGAGCACACAGTCTGCTCATCAATTTTCTCTTTTTTTCATTACATAATTGTCCTATCTTTTTTTCCCCCTACTTTCTCATAACAACTTTTATAAAACTTCTCATTTAATTCCTAACAATCCACAATTAGAAGTGCAGTTCTTATTATTTTAATCTATATTTGCATCTATATACTTTATATAACTACAAGGTAATTAAAATAACATATTTGGTAGTTTTCAGTACATTTTCAGTGATATCATTTTATGGGGAGGAGCAACAAAACCACGGAGACTTTCCAACTGACAGAGGAGCCTTTTGAAAACTAGGAATTAGAACTCTGACCTCAAATCCCAGTTTTATATATTAAATAACATAATATGTATAAAGGACTCAGCCTAGTATCTGGCATACAGTAGAGATTTAATTAATACTTTTTCCTCCTCCCTCACTCCCCACACATAATTTCTGTAGTAACCAGACCCACAAACATTTTCTATTGTGATATTGCTATGACTCGCAAAATAGAAATTTTTTCCAAATATAAACATCGTGATGATTTATTGTGATTATTGGGACTACTATTCAAAGGGAGGGGTAGTATGTTAGTGCGTAGGAATAGATAAGTAAAAAATGTTAAAACATTTAAAATATGAATAAGAACAGAAAAAGGCAAAGAAATACAGAAGGAATAAATAATATAAGTTGTTACAAATATAGTATTTATATATGTATTTTAATATTTATATATAATCTATAATATAAATTTCTTTATTTGTATATATTTTTTAAAAAGACCTTTTTCTTTCCAAGGTTCACAATTTCTTATACAGTTCTCTTTTTCCTCTACATCTTGAACTGTTTGTGTATTTATTGATTATCAAGTTCACAATAAAAAAGAATTTTAAAGTAAAAACATCATGTTTTTTATAATTAGCATGCCCACTTTAATTAGAACAGATAATAAAGCTTTTACACCATAGCCATCTGCATTTGGAAAGGGACAATTTTCTTGTTTTCATCCTCTAGTTTGCTATCTCTATCCCATATCCAAGCTATCCTCATTCCATGCCTTTGCTTTAGCCTGCTTTTGCCCACTCTGCCACCAATTTTGTCCAGGGCAGCTTCAATAGGGTGGTAGGCAGTGATGATGATAACTAAATTCTAATGAATGCAAACCCTTGAATTCATATCTTTACCATTTGGTAGAGGTCCTACATATAATGCTACCTACAGTAATATTTTCCCCAATGTTTGATTAGGGGATTTAATAGCATATTGTTTATATTCATATTTGGCATTCCCTCTGCTAGAGTGGGTCTATCTGGCATTGGATCTTTAAAGCCCCTTCTCAGAGCTCAAGAACTAAATTTTCCCTGGGTATAAGAATAGCTAGTTAAGATTCTGGACTTAAGAGAGAATTGCTAAAAATCATAAAAGCTGTCTTTACATTTCTCACTAAGGGAAAAGGAAAGCAGCCAGGTGATATGATGGAGAGAGTGTAGATATGGAGTTAATAAGTCTTGTCCTTGAATGTTGTCTCAGTCATTTATAGTTGTGTGACTCCTGACTATGTCATCTAACATTCATAGCCTCAGTTTACTCATCTCTAAAAAGAAAATAAGAGTAATTATTTCATAGGTTCATTATGAGACTCTAATGAAGTTATTTTGCAATCCTCAAAGAAAATTTAAATACTAGTTTTTGTTACTATAGGAATCATTCCTATTTATCCTTTTTAAAAATTTCTAGTTCAGTAAGACACAAAATAACATCCAAAAATAAAGAATAAAAATTCTTCCTGCATAGTTCTTGCAGATTGCTTTTTATTAAATTCGATTTTATTTTATGTTTACTTCTACATTTTCTCCTTTCCTCTATCCTTCTCATATGTTGAAAAAACAAGAAATAAAGTCATTACAAATATAAAATTAGGTTAAATGAAATTCTGTATTAGCTGTATTGGGGGGGGAAAGAAATAGAAAAACAAGTTTAAATAAAATGTTTGAATCTATCTATCTTTTTTATATGTATGTATATATATATGTGTGTGTGTGTTCATATATTATATATATGTATATCAATATGAAAGTGAATAACATTTTTATTATGAATTCTTTGACATTGTGGTCAGTCATTTTGTTAATCAGATTTACTAAGTGTTTCACAACTGATTATAATTAAAGCCTTGTTTGTCTGTTTTTTTCTGTGCAAATTATTATCCTGGTTCTGATCATTTCATTTTTTTCTAGTTTCCCATGTTTTCTGGAAATCACCATCTTCCTCATTTCTTATACTTAACAATATTCCATTACATTTATATATTAGAACTCATTCAGCCATTCCCTAATTGACAGGCTTGTCCTAGTTTCCAAATCTTTGCCTGCAAAAAAGAATTGACATAAATATTTCAGCACTTATAGGATCTTTTCATATTTCTTTGAACTCTTTAGGATATAGATCATATCTATTGCATGTGGATGTGAAAATTATTTGAACTCAGATCTTTCTGACACCAAATCAGGAACTCTCATTCATATCTATTATGCTTATTGTGTGTTAAAATATAAAGACAAGAAATGAAAGCAAAGAGCTGACATTATATCAAGGGAAGCAACTTCTATCTATCTATCTATCTGACTCATCCACTATTACACACATGTATATCTATAAATATGAATATCCACACATGCCCATGTATGTACATGCATGTTTACATATTTGGGTATATATGGATAGTTCAATATGTTTGTGTGTGTTCACACACATACACACACAAAATAGCATTTGACAAATTTGACAATATCCCAAGGTAATTGGTGTGAGCAAAGAAGTAGTAAATTTGCGATCAGGAAAGAACTTGTAGAAAATGACATTTGAGATAAACATTGAAGGGAAATTAGGATAAAGTTTAGGAGGGAATACATTCTAGAGAAGAACGAAGAACAAAGGCAAAGATATACAGACAAGACTTGGGGTGCCTGAGAACATGAATACTAAGAACATGAAAGACATCTTTTTTTTAAAAGGTATTGTAAGACTAGAAAGATAGTTGGCTGTTGGAAAAGTATTTAAATGCCACATAGACAAGTTGCTTTTTGACTTTATGGGTAATAGGGAGCTCCTGAAACTTAAAGAGAGGGTGAGTGTTGTAGTTACACTAATGCTATAGGGAAATGGTTTTTGGTAGCAGTGAAAATAAATTCGAGAAAGAAGATCCTTGAAGAAGAAAATCAAGGAGGGAAAGCAAAGGCAAAGCTAGTTGTAGTAGTTCAGACTATATGGAAGTGATGAAGACTAGGACTTTTCCCTTCAGCATAACAAGAACTAGCATTCAATTTATTAAAAGTTTCTTTATATTTAGTAATCAAAAAAAAACACCTTGTCACCTCTCAGTTATTGGAGTGGGCCATAAAATCTTCTCCCTCAAAACATCCAGGAACCATAGAACTCAGAAGGGACCTCAGGGTAATGTATTTTATCTTGAAGGCTGATGTTAACAGGGTAGAATCCATTTCATTTTGAACTAGTTTTTAACTTCAAAGAGTGTCAGTACCTTTAAAATGGAATAATAAAATCTAAGAATCACTTAATTTCAGAGTTGGAAAGGACCTCAGAGACCATCCCAATATGACCAAAGCAATCGAAAGGAAAAAAGTGAAATTTTCACCTCCATAAGGGGAACTGGGAAGGCTTTAAGGAGCCTGGGAATTCAGAAAGTAACTACTGAACTCTTCTTGCACATTGTCTGACTAGATCAGAAGTAGTACAAAGATACAGAATAGATATGCACAAGCCTTTCACATGATTTCTTTCTAGCTTTTGGATAGACCTGGGCTGCTGTGGCCCTTTTATTCTCTCTCTAGTGACTAACAACAGCAGCAGCATTCATATAGTATTTTAAGGTTTGAAAAGCACTTTCCTTGCATTATCTAAATTGATCCTTATAATAACTTCCTTTTAGAGATGAAGAAAAAGAAAGTAATGGAAAAGTAGAAAAGAAGGAATAAAGTATTTGTTCTTGTTTAGCCATTTTCAGTTGTGTCCAACCCTTCCTGATTCCATTGGGATTTTCTTGGCAAAGATGCTGGAGTCATTTGTCATTTCCTTCTCCAGCTCATTTTACAGATGAGAAGATAGAGGCAAACAGGATTAAGTGACTTACTCAGGGTCATACAACTAATTAGTATTTGAGGCTATAATTGAATTCATGTTTTCCTGATCCCAGGCCTGGTAACCTATCCACTGTATCGCCTAGCTGCTCAAGTATTTATTAAATGCCTACTATGAGCTAGGCACTATGTAAGTATCATCTCACAACAACCCTGGGAAGTCAGCACTATTATTATTTGATTTTTACTGTTAAGAAAGCTGAGATAGACAGAGGTTAAATGACTTGCTTGAGGTTATACATGTAATAAGAGTCTGAGAGAGAATTTGAACTCACATTATCCTGACACCAAAATGAAAAAAATTATTCATTCCACAATGTTACCTCACTGTTAGTTGTTCACATTTTCTCACTTTGTGAAATTAGAACAGGAGAAGACCAAAGTGATAGATGATTTCTAACCTTACACACCAGTGGGTACAATAGCATGCATCCTTCTAATCTTCTTTGCTGTTCTTTTCTTTCTCTGTCAGCTAAGAGTGAGACTTTTTAGACTGGGTTCCATAATTCTTTACTGAGTGACTATAATTGAATTCTTAATTCACAAAAAGTTATTTAAAAAAAGATTTATTATCTAAGGCTATGTTAGATGATTCTGAAAAATGAATTGGTTAATATTAGTGATAGTAGGAAATGGCATATGAGGAATTCAAAGCTACTTTGGAAGATTTGTGGGAACTGATACAAAATGATACAAATAGAACTATAAAATGATATATGATCTGCAAAAATATGAATGAAAAGATGACTAAAATACAGTTAGATACCCTCTGAATAAATAGATACACTAATAGCTCTAGAAGGTAAATAAAGAAATACATTTGCTTCCTTGTGGCAAAGAGTTATGTAACTCTTAGAACAAGATATTATATGCACT
This sequence comes from Myrmecobius fasciatus, assembly GCA_023553655.1. Taxonomy (NCBI): domain Eukaryota; kingdom Metazoa; phylum Chordata; class Mammalia; order Dasyuromorphia; family Myrmecobiidae; genus Myrmecobius; species Myrmecobius fasciatus. The sequence continues at coordinate 141,868 of JAJPUD010003944.1, forward strand.
GTCAGAAGAGATTAGTATATGAAGAGAGTTTTGCTTAATTATTTTCTTTATCACAAGGGAAGGTACAGTGGATGGCAGGATGACAAAGTGGATAGAATGAAAGTTTTGAAATCAAGGAGAGCTGGTTTCAAATCTTGTCTTTGACAAATACTGGTTGTATGATTGGGAACAAGGATAATCAGTTCTATAATCATTTATAAGACAGCTGTAGAGCAATTACAAATTGGTGTTGGTAGAATGAGTTTCCTAAAACAATGAAATCATAAATCTGATATAATCCAGATTCATTATCTGTATAGTTCTACATAAGCAACTTTTAACTTTGACATTTAGGTTGAAGAGATCTAAAAGAATCACCAATATTGTGGCTTTCATAGTGGTGATTTAGATTGCTATCAGAGTCCCTTATGGTTCCAGAAATCAAATCTTATATGTGAGATGTCATTACAATATAATGAGGGGAAAAAAAGAAAAGAAGTATTTATATAATGTCTGGATTGGGCATGGCTAAGCACTTTTTATTGTAGTAGTTTAAAAGGTTCAGAAACATATTTTCTGAATAATTAAATCATTTTATTAAATAATGCCCACATTTTAATAAAATTAATTTAAATACATTAGTTATTTTATTAATACTTATATTAATTAAGAACTTAATTGTCAATACAATATAACAATTTATTAATTAAAATTATTTAATAAAATAAAAAAAAAATTGACAATAACTCTCTTAGATCAAAGACAAACATGGCAACAGGCTCAAAGTTTATATGTTCTTTTGGAAGAGAAGTATTCAAAATGATGACAATCAACTCTACTAATTAATGAGAGAATGAGAATTACAATGAGGAATCAGACCTGAACTTTGATTATGCCATTTAATTTTTAAATTCCCTCCAGCTCTGGGAAATCTATTCGAAAAATTGATGCCCTCTCAACCTGATTAGAACACAATGGCTACAAAGCTGGAGTGGGGTCTGAATCAGAAAGTTAGTCTAATCTCATTATTAGCATTATCTTTTAAGAGCCTAAATTTTTCAAATGAGAACTTTAGAAAAAAGATGAATTCTGGCTCTTCCCAAATCATTGGTTTTTAATAATAATTTCTCTCATTATAAATATTCTCATTTTTTATCCTCACAACCTTGGAAGGATGTTGCTATTGTTTCGAATTTAGATTTGAGGGAAGTGAGATAAATAGAGGTTAACTGACTTGTCCAGGGTCACACATGCAGTAAGTATTTAAAGCCACATTTGAATTCAGGTCTTCCTGTCTCCAGGATCAGTGTTCTACTCAGTGCATTGTTTAACTGCCTTTAAAGAAAGCAGGGATGTTTTCATTCTTTGCCTTTGTAACCCTATTTCTTGGCATGTATTAGAAACAAATAACTTATTGATTGAATGTTCACTTTAGTTAAACCCTTTAAACTTGTAGCAAGCATCTTAGCAGTGAAGATGACTTACCCCTGTGCGTCTAGTAACAGGGGCAAATAATTCTCTAATTTAATTATAGAACATATGTGTGATGGAGTCAGAAATCTAATGTGACATTATTTTCTTTTTTGAAGTGATCAAAATTCATTAGAACCTACTGTAATATTTATTTATATATTTTTTTGCTTCTGGTGGTAGCTAAGAAAAGGCACTTTTATATGAAACCAGTTCATTTACATAAACAATAATGATTCTTCAGGTAGTGATCGTACTTAAAAATTGCTTATTTTGTAGAAAATACTTTAAAAGGAACATTTTTAATATGTCTCTCTGATAATATGCTACTATACTATATACTTCAATAGCCATTTTTATTTTTAAAAATTACAAGTTTTTCCCCCTCTCCAGAATGCCACTAAGAAATGAAGTCATTATAAACAAATATATTACTTTATGTTTGGCATTTTTTTAAAAAATAGTGCTACCAAAAGGCTAGAAGTTTAGAAAGACTTTGAATGAAATGAAATGAAAAGAAAAATAACTAAATTCCCATCAGAATCCACCTCCATTCTTCTTCCAAAACTCTATAACTTTAGTTTTAGGCTTTTTTTTTTTTTGACGAGCTTGGGTGTTAGAAATGGATTCTTTTTCAACTAGGTTTTACAAAGAGCATTCTTTGCAGTACAGATTCAGTATCCTTGAGTAACTGGAAATCATTAATAAATATAATTATCCTAGCAAGACTGGGGCAGGAAAGATTTTGAGGTCAGTACAATATTCAGGCAAAACATGTTTGACTGGATGACAAAGTTTACGGAGATTAATACCCACTGAGGTGGCCTACTGCTAGGTTGTTGCAGGTTAATGGAAATGTGTGGCAATAGTCAGCAACATTAACAGGGTCTTTATCTTTGGGGCTCATAAATATTCCTCTTAACCCCTGCTAATACCCATGTTTCAGGCATTTCTAAAAAGAAATGGGACAAATACTTCATACTTATGGTAAGGATTAGGAACATTCAGTTTAATTTTTGAACCAACATTCCCACTCCCCATTATTACCCCCCCCAACTGCTCAGAATTGCCTAGCTCTTTGGATAATGATGTTGATAGCAAAGCAAATGATTCCATGTTGCCATTATCTTCATGTGGCTCCCTTTGTAAAGGAAGAATAATTACTGAAGAATTCCAGATTTATTGAGAGGCCATAGTAATTTTTGTGTCATCAACAATGTTCCCTGAAATAGTGGGCATTCACACATGCCAGCCCAGAAACTTTTGCCACAGGACAGCACTTGTGGTGCTAATATAACACTTATAAGGGCTGTCTGAGAATGTCAGAAATGTATCCTTTCCGGTATTTGTCTTTACATTAAACCACAAAAATCTGATTCCATGGAAGGCAGAGAAAGAATGAAAAATAGAGCAGGGAAGGGGTTAAGCATCTGCGTTGACTGCAATTTCTCAATCAGCCTCAGGAAGCCTCAGGTCAACTTTGCTCATAAAATTCTGCACAAATATTTCTTTTTCTATCAGAGGAATTCTAATTCTGCACACAGACCAGGGCCACTCAGATTATTACACATTATTAAAAATTAATTTTAAAAAATGGTCTGGTTCTTGAAATGCTGTAGAAATGTGATTGTCCAAGCTTGAAACAGCAACAAAATAGAAAAGAAAATCCTTTATATTGTATTGACCAAATAATTTTTGAAAGAAAAAATTACCCCTTTCACTTGGAATACTATTATTCACTTCTTTCAGTTATACCTTAAATGTACATATTATTACTGGATTTTCCCATTCTTTACTTTTACTGTACTTTTGTTTTGTTTTGTTTTGTTTTGTTTTGTTTTGTTTTTAACATTTTACCTAAGAGTTTCTAGCCTGAGTCCATTGCAGCAACTAGCTGCAGGTCCGGGCAGGGATGTTATCTGAGGCTACAGAATCATTACACTACTGGCTCTATTGAGCCAGCATGACCTTATAATTTGATGTAGCTGAGATGTGCACATGTATGCTTGTAATATATTGTCTACACTAAATAATAGTTGGTCCCACTCACAATTGACAGGTGACATCAAGCAATAAGCGTCAGGAGGAGTGAACATATGAAACAAATGCCTACTTTTCTTTATTTACAGTGACTTTTAAAAAGAATATCATAAAATCATAGACTTTCAATGTCACCTTGGAGTTGAGAGGTCACCTAATGCAACCCATGTTCTGTGTACAAATCTCATCCATCATTGTGCCCAAAAGTAGCATACAGATTCTACTTGAATATCTCTGGGAACAAGGAGTTCACTACTTTCTGAGGCACTCCAAAATATTCATGATAACACAATAATTATTAATTAGAAAGTTATTTATATTGAGCTAAAATCTAATTGCCTGTAATTTCTACCCTCTGTTTTTAGTTTTTCTGTCTGTTACTTTAAACCTAAATCCTTTTTACATGAATACTATGCAAATATTTGAAAACAGCAATGGTGTCCAAAATAAGATGCCCTTTCTTCAAACTGAATGAACTAGTTCCTTTAAACAAGTCTTCATATTGCAAATATATTGATTAAAAATATGGATTGTATTTTTGTATGGTTACATTTGTATTATTTCTCTTTACTTCCATTTACCAAAAAAGACTTATGATTTGTCTTTTTCATTGGTCTATGAGAAATGCTAGGTTCAATATCTGCACAGGAAAGCCTCGTGAAAGAACCATAGACAATATCTTAAAAAATTGACCCTCCCTCCTAAAATATAATAATTCCTAGATGGATGGAATTCCTAATTCCAAATAATGGGGGAGGATAGAGTGTGTGTTTGTGTATGCGTATGTGTGTATGTGTGTGTTTGAGAGAGAGAGAGAGAGAGAGAGAGAGAGAGAGAGAGAGAGAGAGAGAGAGAG
>JAJPUD010003944.1:146222-177182 GCA_023553655.1 Myrmecobius fasciatus
GAGAGAGAGAGAGAGAGAGAGAGAGAGAGAGAGAGAGAGAGAGAGAGGGAATGAGAGATAAGGAGGGAGGGAGGGAGGGAAGGAGAGAAGAGAGAGAGGGAGGATCTTCCTTAACATTGCTTTATTTCTTGGATGATATTATAGAAAAATCTTTTCTGGTTTGAAAGATAACAACAAGCTAAGAAGAAATTGAGTAGGTGTGAGCAGCAGACTGGGCATACAGAAATAGGAATGAACATTGACAATACAGCAGGAGTCCTTCTATTTGATCACAGAGGCCTTAAGTATTGAAGAGATTGGGGATCTTTATAAAAGATCATAGAAACCTAGACTTAAAACTGGAAAGGACTTTAGAAATCTTATAAGTTGATATCTTCATTTCATAGTTGAAGAAAGGGAGATTACAGAGATTATTGCTAGTGGTTACATAGGTATTAAGTAAGCATAGCTAAGATTTGAACTAAATTTAAAAGCACAGGCTCATAGAGTTGCAGCAGAAAGCCATCCTTAGAAGTCATCTACTCCAACCTCCTTATTTTATTATTTTTTTTTCAAAACAAAGCCTTTTGCTTTGATGGCATATTCTAATGTGTCTCTCCCTCTCTTCTATTCAATGATTCTTTTTTGGCCTCAAAAAAGGAAAAAAAAATTGAGCCAAACTGAACAACATAAAATCTACATTTGATACCTTACACAACATATTCATGAACAAAGGAAGGGAAGTTCATTTTCAACTTTCTTCTCCAGGGCCAATATTGTTTGTTATTAGACTTAAACGAAATAATGTCAATGAATGAAGAAATCATGGCCAGGAAAATACAACTTTCAGGATAATTATATTCCTCTTTCCATTTATATGACCCAGGCTTTCTTCACCTTTACCATGCCATCACAAATACAAATATATAGATCCAATGTATATGTGTATGTATATGCATATATGTGTAGACTGATTAGCAGATCCAAACTACTTTCATTGTTGATTTTAGACATAAAGAAAAGGGGACATATTGCTTTCAAAACATATTTAAAACCTATTCTTTACAAACTTTAACCAACCTTCCTTTCTTAGAGTAAACAGAGTGAAACCAAAATTTTTCACTTGCCCATTCTCAATTCTTGTCCTATGTAAACAAATTAACTTTACCCCCAATCGTCCATGCAAAATTGTTTATTATCTGTTAACTTTTCCTCCTTATTGAATCCACAGGTTTTGCTCACTATTATGAATTCTAAAATATTTTATGAAAGATTATCTTTCCTATTATCTTCAAAACTCAGAGCCTTTATTGCCAGATAGAAAAATGGCTCCTGTTTTATAGTCAATATTCCTTCCTACCTCTGCATTTTCAATTTGCCACTCTGATCTACTAGTTTCTTCTTAACCTGTTGTCCTATGTTTAATGTATCCTGTCACATGAAAGGGTCATCTTTCAAACCATAAATGATTTTTTCCAGAATATCATTCAAGGAATAAAGCAATATTAAAGAAGACCCTCCCCACTTTCAGTTAGTTGTTCCATAGATTAAATTATTGAGGACTATCATGTTCTATCATGTTCTAGGTGAATCAGTAAAGTGGTTACTCTCAATTCAAAGAGTAATGTGTACAATCATAGTTCATAATGAAAAATAATGAACTAATACATAATATCTAAGAATATTAAAAATGACATATTTTCTTTGTCTCATGACTATAGAAATACATTTTTATGGCAACAAACTCAATAACTCCAAAATAACTAGCCCCTTTTCTGAAAACACAAAAAGGATAGTGATAGGAAACCTTAGGTGATCACCTTAGGTGACCACCATATTTTTAATAACAATCAGAACCACTGGAATTTAATTAGATTGTTAAATTAGAAATTAAGTCACCCTTTCTCCTCTAGTTTATTGGATATGTATAGTTAGGTAGAGAGAAAAAGAAAACATAATCTCACATGATTAGAATCTCAATTTCTTGAGGCCAGGGACTGTTTTATTTAAGTTTTTTTTATCCCTAGCAATTATCATGGTTTCTTTTATAGTGCATATGTTTAATAAATATTTGCCAAAATGGAGAGTAGAATATTGAGTTAATAGTGATGCCCATGATATAAAATACGATGCCATAAAGAGAAAAAAATGTTTAGATAGAAAACTAAACTCTTCCTGGGACCTTTTGGACATGTTGACTTTTGGGTTCTAGGAAGAATTCCAAATGGAAGTGTCCTGAAGGAGATTGGAGATGAGGTCCTGGAACTTGACAGAGATATAAGGGTTGAAGAAAAGGATTTTATAATAATCTCCAGGGTGATTACTAAAGGAAAACTTATAGATAGAAGGGGAGAAAACACATAATCTTGAAAAGTGTCCACCATACAGATATGAAGAAAAGTAAATCAGTAAATCAATGTATCCCCAAATTTTTATTAAGTGCCTATCTGTGCTAGGCACCAGGAATATAAATATAAGAGCTAAAAAATACCTGTCTCCAGGGAGAGAAGGAAAAGACATGTGATATCTCAGATTATTTAAAAAATATATTTAGGAGGCAGTGACTAAATGTCAAACATTGCAAACAAAATTTTTATCTATAATTTATTATTTTAAATTTGTTTACAGAATCTATTGTAGTTATAATATCAAGGTCAAAATCTTCTCATTCAGAAAGACATTAATTGGAATTTAAATATATCCCTATATTCATTTATTTTTGTATTTTATTTTTTTAATTTTAAAAATTATTTTGAAGTTGATAAAGATGAATTTCACTATAAATATGAAAAAAGAAAAATTGCTTATGAAATAATGAAGCTCCATGACACTCAGCATATTTCCTTTTTAAAATTTTTATTTTTAATTTATGGAATAAAACAAGCATTACCATAACACAGTACAAAAAAAAAGATAATTGCATATGAAACTGCAAATCCAGTATGAACAATTTGGTATTCCTTTCAAATATAAAACAAATTTATCAGGTAGACATCTTTTTTTTTGTTTCCTCTGCCCCTCCTCTCTAGAGATGGCTAATATTGAACCTAAAGATCTAGTAATCAAGAGAAATATAGTTTATATATAGGCAAGAATTCTGCATATATTAAAAAGTCCTGTGAACAACATTCTTGGAGTTTAACTAATGCTGTATTATATTGCTGATGTAGAGCTGGCAAACTACTGTTGTTCCTTATCACCACTGCCAATACCTAAGCACCTTTAATCTATTTTCAAATGGCTTAATTTACAGTGTTCAGTCAGTAACACTTGTTCTATTTCTGTTCTTTACATGGGGCTACTGTAAGTGTGAGGCATAATCATTGTGTAATGATTAAAACTCAGCTACATGAAGGAAGTAAAAAAATAGTGATTGGTCATCAGCATTTCATGTATCTCTCCTGAAATGCTGACGACACACACACACATATATATACAGATATTAATATATACACATGTATTTCAGACTAAACTAAAGTACATCTTTTTTATTTGATCTTTTAATTCTGAAGCAATTTTCCATCAGGAATAATTTTTCATGCCATCCTTATTATTGCTAACCTAATTTTATAAAAAAAAATAAAGAAGAAAGACCTCAAAATGAAAAAAGTGTCCAGGAAAATTATAGAAACACTAATAGGTTAGATATTTGACAGCATGCCTCCAATGAAGATGGGGAGGAGAGGAAGTTGACAGCTGCTAAAGGGAAAAGTGCAAGTATCTCCCAAATCTTAAAGGCAGCTTTTTGATAATCCCACAAGAGTGGGTTAGGATTAGAATAGACAAGATCTCCCAATTCTAATTAATTCTACTGTCTTCCCTTTTTTGATTTCTTACAACTTATCCTGTTTATAGGTTACATATATGTAGTTGTTTACATTTCAGCAAATTAAACTGTGAAGTCCTTGAGAGTGTAGTCTGCCTTTTTTCTGTTTTGTTTTATTTTTGTATTCCCAATATGAAGCATATAAGACATTTACATATATATATCACATTATATATAATATAATAGGCATATTACATAATAAGCATTTAAAAAAATGTTTAATGAGTAACTCCAGAACCAGAACTATAGATAGATAGCACAATGGATAGAGCACTGCACTTGGAATCAGGAAGACTCAAGTTGTAGGGATCAAATGATATACTAAATGTAAAGCACTTAGCAAATTGTATGACATATAGTAGCTGTTACAGAAATGATAGCTATTGTTATTGTAATTGTGGCTATCAACACTATTATTAATTAGGAAATCTGAGTTCAAATCTATCCTCATATACTTAATAGCTATATGAGCCTGGATAGCTTAACTTCTCTCTTCTCTAATATATTTCTTCATTTGAGAAGTGAAAATAGAAATCTGAGACAATATTTGTAAAGTTCTTTGGAAACTTAAAAATTTCACAGATTCTAATAATTATTGTTATTATTATTTCCGCTCTTGATTTTATTATTACAGGGGAACTATATTACATTACTCCAAGGTCCCCTGGTAAGTTCTCAAGAGGCTTTTGAGAGCTGCATAAGTGAGTGTAAAAGTCAGAAGATGTCCCTTCAAATTTTGACTTTGCCATCTTCTTTGTGACCTTAATCAAGACATAAATTCTTTGTGCCTCAGTTTCTTTGTTTTTAAAATAAAGAGTTGGATTCAAGGGCATGTAATATCCTTTCCAGCTATTCATCTTTCACTTATAATATGAGGACTTTATTTAATGGTTTTGTAAAATTGCTTACAACTCTAAAATACATGTAACTTTTAACTCCATGATTTTGACGTGCTCAAAGGAGTCTTTATCAATATCATGTAAAACATGTATAGGTAATATAAAATTCTAAAATTATTTTTCTGTTTTGTTACACGTATTTCATCTTTCCAAATATTTCACCTCAGCTCTTTGCCCTTTCCTGACCCAAATGCACACACACAAAAAAAGAGACCCATAGAGTTATTAAACTTCATTCCTTCTCTTTTCACAAGTTTTTAAAATTATTTTCCCTGTTCATTTTTTTGAAATTGCCTTCTAATCAAAAGGCTTAAGGGATTATAAAGGGCTCATTTCCCTCCTATTGCTTTTACCATGTCATGTGTTAGTAATGGTTTAAAAAATTTATGAACAAAGTTGATACAAATAGCAAACATTCATGGCAGGATATCTTCTCACACTATAACTAGTGTTCTAGTTCAAGGGGAGATATAATAAATCAAAAATCTATTCCTTAAATGCCGCCTTTTTAAAAGTACTGTCCTAGGTGCTGAGGATGCTTCCATGATAAATGAAGAGACTTCATTTATATACATAGGCATTTACAAAACATATATAAAGTAAATAATCTTGAAAGGGTATTAGAAACTGAATTAGACAGGAAAGATGAAAGTGATCTGAGATTCTGAGAGTTTTGATAATAGGAATAGCCCACCTGGAATAAGTTTTAAGGATTTCTGCCTTTCCCTGCTGTTAATTCTAATCTTTGGGGAGCTAGGTGGCTCAGTGGATTGAATATCAGATCTGGAGTCAGGAAGACATCTTGTGTTCAGACCTGAACTCAGAAATTTAGATGTGTGACTTTGGACAATTCATTTAACTCTATTTGCCTCAGTTTCCCCATCTGTAAAATTAGGTAGAGAAGGAAGTGGCAAACTACTCCAGTATCCTTGCCAAGAGAATTCCAAATAAGGTCACAAGGGGTCAGACATAATTGAAATGACTGAATAACAACAAAATTTTAACCGTTACAATGACTTTAAAGGAATTTAAATCAGCCTGGATATTGAGATTTGAATGAGGAACCCTCAGTTCTTGGTGATGCTGGATAGCTATTGTCTAGTCAGACTATCTAACTGGGGCCTTTTGAAAACTTTAGTAGCTTCTTATCATATTATCATACCCTGAATCCAGGTTACTGGGAATCTCCTATATTTTATTCCTGAGCCAGGAATCCAAACTGCTCACCATAATGTTTGTTCTGTGCCTAACCTAGGAAAATATCAAATGTTGTTAATATTAGGTTGCTTTTTTTCTTGAAAAAATATTAATTCAAAAATCTTATATTTTCCTGTTTCCTAACTGTTAAGAGCTCTTAAGTATTTACTCTTTATACTCCTCTGTGTATGCAAATATACACATACATGCATGTTATATATATATATATATATATATATGTGTGTGTGTGTGTACATGTATATTTTCTAAGTATACAGTAATGAGATCTTTTAAAAAATATTGAAGTATTTTTTTCAAGATTGTTACTGGCTTCTTCTGATATCAAAGGTTATACATCCTACTGTATTCAAACAGCATTGCCTCAATGACCCAGTGTGGACCTAACAAATTAATTTCTCTATATGGGACTGAGCTTTTAAAACTGAACTTTTGTGTGGAAGTGTTTCCAAATTTCAACACCATGGGGACACTGCCAGCAGTTTGCACTATCTAAATAAATTTTCTTTCTCTCCACCATATTTTCTTCAAATACATCCTTTCTCTGTAGGGGGCAGTCACCTCAAGGAACAGCCCTCCAGGCCCATTGGCATGTTGATCTGTGGATGAACTATTAATTACTTTCATGTCATTTCTTACCCACTGGAACAAATTGCCAAAGCTATAGCTCAGCAGGCGATGGTCCTGCCAGCAGGGGCCTCTGGCAGCATCAGGGTTAATTCACAGTGGTCACTGGAAGAAAGCAAACAATCTGGGTGCAAGTTTGCAAAACGAATTTTCAATGTGTAGCCCACAGATGATCATTGATTGTGGTAAATAAATAAAAACACTCCTGACTTTTATTGTTGTAGGGAGTAATTATAATTCACAGGGCCAGACTCTTTGTGTTGCTGAATGCTTCATTTGTGGTTTGCATGAGTAGATACATTAACTTCTGGAAGCTCTTTTCATTAGAGCACTATTACTCATTGAGGACTGATCAATATATCATCTATACAACATCTTGAATGTGGATGTCTGGATCCATTGTGGACTTGCTGATAATGACTTCTTTATTCAAGCCAGCTTGTAGGAACAAGAAGATAAAGAAAAGGAAAGAGAATTATAGCATATGCTCTTGGAAGTATTGTAAGGGTTATAAGTAGGAAACAAGAGTAAACGCTACAGGGCAGAGGGAAAAGATCATCATAAAAGAAAATGGGGGGAGAGAATCTACAAGTTAAAACAGGAAGAAAGGATGGTAGAATGTCATAGCTTTTCTTTGGTGTTATGAAAAGGAAGTTGTGTTTTAATAAATCGTGTTAAAGTAGTTCTTTCTTTAAAATGGATTAAATTCCCTTTTTGGTTTTCATAATGCACTATTTCCTCCCTTCTTAAAATTCTCTCTACAAATAAGAAATCATTTTATTGTTTCTTCACAGTTTGTTACTTTATATTTTTTTAAATTATCCCCTAAACAAGAAGTTTAATGATGCAACTCCCTCATTTTTATTAATTTTAATTCAGTTATTACTTTAAACATGTGGTGGTTGGAAATGATTTAAAAATAAAACATGACCAAGGAGAAGAGTGAGTCAAGAGGAATAGACATGTATATGTTAAATCTCTATCACTTCATAGAGCTCCCACATTCATAACGTAAAAGACCTATTGACATATCAAATATTGGGACATTGCTTTTATTGTTCATTTTTTCCTTCTACAAAGGACTAATGTTTTATTCTTACTTATGGAGCTCATATATTGTAAATTATAATGAAAATGACATGATGTCCAATTTATACAAAGTTATAGGATGAAATGGTAGTATAGGGAACAAAATAAAGCACAGTAAAAAGGTAAAGCCCTTCAAAGATATCTCAGAGTAATGGAATAAATGTGAAATGCAGTTATACATCAATAGCATAAATTGCTTTAAAGAGAAAAAAAGAAAGGTCACTTTCTGCAATTTCAGAAGTTTGATTCAAATCTCACCTCTGACTATTGTTTGTGTGACTTTTGGCAAGGTACTTTGCCTAGTTGGGTCTCAGCCTTCTCATCTATAAAGTAAGTTAGTTAGACTAAAAGTCCTCCTAGGTCCCTTCCAATTTTAGATTGATTGGTGATCCAAATCTTGAGTTAATATAAGAATTCTTAGTTCTTAAAGACTTGTGTTTGACGGTGTGAATTCAGAACAATTGTACAACAGAGGGAAAGTTGAAAAATAAAAGGGGAGAAGAAAACAGAGATAGCAAAAAAGGAAAAAAGAGAGCTATATGTTTATATTTTAAAAAATATTCACAGATAATCTTTGTGGAGAAAATTATTTGAATTCTTCTCAGCTGTAATGTTTTCATTATCTTTATCAACATTAAATTACAAATTCCTTGAAAGCAGATTCCTTATGCTTATATAACCAACATATACCGATTGTATTCAAGCTGCTTTAGATACCTCATTTTCAGATTAGTGAGTCTTCACTACCTCCATGCTTAGATCCCTTTGCTGCTGTTCTTATACCTACTCTTGAAGCCCCCCTTTAAGCTCCTCTCTTTTGCACCTCTATCTGGAGAGAATAATCAAATCAAAATTATTATTCTTAGGGAAAAACATGTCATTCAGTAGCTATAAAATTCCATTAACCATTTCTGTGACTTCCCAGCTCTCCCTGGTCACTACTCCTATGTATTTGTTAGAATATAAACTCCTTGTGGTCAGAGACTTATTTGCTTTTTCTTTTCATATTTCCACCATTTAGCAGAGGGCTTGGCAGATAATAAGCGCTCTTGATAGATGCTTCTTTATTCATGTTTTATTCATGTATTTATAGTATTATGTAGGTGACTATAAATACCTCTTCATTCACCTCAACCCCCCCCCTCCCTTTTTTAGGTTAAGTAAGTGAAAACAAGTCTTAATTAATCAACCAATCAAACTCCATTAGAGTAACTACAAAAAGTCTTTGAAAGCTATTGGTTGAAGTGGAATGATCCCAGACTGGAAATCTGTTCCAGTAAATGGGGTTCTACCTCTTTAAATTTTCAAGTTGAAAAGGGAGAATTCCAAACATTGGAAGCATTTGGCTTTCCAGAATATTTCTTAGGATTAAAGATAGGTCTGCACTGTGGCACATAAGGGAGATGTAGGTATCTCATAGCAGAAAAGTTCTAAGACATGGTTGGCAGTTTACTCAACTTTCCTTCCTAGTATCTCTTTATTCAGACACTCTAATATACTATGCTGTTTCATTAAGCAGATTAATGCTTACCTGATCATACAGGCTATGAGTTTACTAGAAAAAAAGATATAAATATAAAAGTTGGCAGAGCACCTAACATATCTAAAAGTTAGAAATGCTCCTGACTAGAGGCTGAGCACCAAGAGATTAATAACTTTTTGTTTAAAATAAACTCTGTAAAGGTGAAGAAGGAATCACATGAACCTTAAGGGCCATTATACTGCCTCTTAGGTTTTAAACAAATTAAACATTGTAAAAGGGCATTATATATGCCTGAAGCCTATCCAACATGGTAGGATCTGCTAGATTTTTGAACTATATTGGCACAGATTTTGAAGATCCAGGATCACTTTCAAGAAGAGGGAATATTGTATTAGAAGGAGAAAAGATAAATTCACAAAGATTGTAGAAACATACCTGTCACTAAGAAAAACTAAGAAAAATTATAAAATTTAAAATATCATTGATAATAATTTTAGGCACACAAACTAATCCATGTACTTGATTAAGAGAAAATAAAATTTATATGAAAAAAAGCAAAAGGAGTTGTTGAAATAAAAAACCCTGGTAAGTAGGGATTTGAATTATTAGATGTAAAATTATAAGTATGAATAAAAAATCTGTCTGGTACTGGGTAAAAAATTAAAAACTCAATGAAAAAGAATATGAAAATGAGAATTATTAAGAAACATAAAACATAATAATATTAAATAAATATGAGTAAATATGAGTAAGAATATCTCAGAACATATTATTACAGATTATATTTTAATCAATTGTCCAAATACTTACTCCTCTATACACATACACAGAACCCAATTATTTTTATGACAAAATATAATTGACATTTAGCTCAATTGTAGAGAGGAGAAAAATTCTTATGTTTTGGGGATATGAAGAAATCACTGGAAATAAATAAATATATTTGATTTGATGTTAATAAATTATTCTTACACATCAAAAATCAAACTATTCAAAGTATATAGAAGAGAAATATCTTAGTAAAGAAAGTTTTGTGATAAATATGATAAAAATCTGAGAAGAAACATCTTTAAGGTCATTATACAAAATTATACTCTTCTATTAAGCAAATGCTTTCAATATGATGCCTCATTTCATGATGTACATTAGCTTAAGTATGTTCTTTTATCAATATTTCTAAAATGTATAACTTTTGAAAAGATTATTAAAATTCAAAATCCTGCTGTTTTGTCAACTATTATTTATCAAGGACTTTAACATTTGTAAATTAACATTTACAAAGAACTTTACACTGCCAACAACTCAGGGAAGTGGTTTTATTATTATTTGTTATTATTCTTATTTTATAGACAAAAAGCTAAGGCTAAGGGACTTGATCAGGGTGACAGTTAGTAAATGATCAAAGCAAAATTTGAACTGAGCTTGTTTCTTTTTCCAAGTCCTGTGCTCTCTCCTTTGCACCACATATTTACTTTATAAAAGGAAACTCCCAAATCTGATGTTGAGAAATATTGAAAGCAAAGGAAAATGGGTACAACAGAGCATGAGACAGATAGATACTGTCATCAAAAAATGAACAGGAACTTGACATACTTCAAGAGGTAAGGAAGGATAGAAAGGTTTGTTGTGCTATGATTCATGGGGTCATGTTGGACGCGACTGAATGGCTGAATAATTATAATAAACCCAACTTATCCACAAATTTGTATCTTTGTAATTTTTTATGCTACTCCCTGAAAATGTGAGGCTTTGCATGAAGAGTTGGCTAGGGAAGATCAAATAGCCAGACCCTAACCTGACAGAAAAGAAATATTCACTTTTCTTGTACTGTCATACATTTATCAATAATTTCCACATACATTTTCTACTACTGTTATTTTGAAGGGACTTTGTATTTTTAAGTGAACTCCTTAATAAATAGAAATGACAACATTTTTACTTTAGAACTATAATTCCTTTTAATTTTACATCATTACTTCAGCCCAAAAACTAGCATCCAATTGGAAATCAGAAACTTTCTTTCTTTTCTCAGCTCTGCCATTAATTAGCTATGTGACTTGAAGGTAGCCATTTTATCTGGACTTTAAATTTCAATTGGTTCAACTAAATGATGGATAATATTCCTTCCATTTTAGTGTCCTATGAAGCACAATTATAAACTATGCTACAATTTCCATTCACTTACCAAAGTGACATTAGTGACCATGAGTAGCAAAATTTGTTCTTTGACCTTTTCATTTAAAAAAAATTAATTGTCTCATATATACTGAGTCATTCAAGTTTGGGGCTGAAGTTCCTGCAAATTTAACATATACAGGTTGATATGCCTGAAGTAAGAATTATGGGACATTTTGAGGCAATTAAGAAAGTTTATGAAGTATGGAAGGATTTTGAATTTTAATGATCTTTTCAAAATCCATACATTTGAGAAATATTGACAAGTGAACATACTTAATGTATATCATGGAATGGGGAGTCATAATGAAAGCATTTTATTTTACATCAGAGGATGGGCATTCAACTTTTGGATGTATTACTTAATATTGTGTGAGTTTGATCAAGTCATTTAGCCAATGTGAACCTTACTTTCTTCACTTGTGAAATGAAGAGTTGGGGCCATGATTGTTAGAATCCTTTCCTTCTCTAAATCCTATTATGTATTCAAATTTTATTATTGAATTGTAGTATTAGATTACAGATATTTTAAATCTTCACTTATAAGTCAAGTGTTGTGATGGATAGAAGGCTGCATCTGGCGTGAGAAAGATCTGTGTTCAAATCTATTCTCTGCCACTTACTATTGTGACTGAACAAATTATAGAACATCTATCTGCCTCAGAAAAATATTATGTGACTTCTAAAATAAGGATAATAATACTCTAGCTCTCTAGGTTGTTGTGAGGTAAAATAAGATGATATTTGTAAAGCAATTTGCAAACCTTAAAAGAGCTAAATTAATGCCAGCTATTATTATTTCCTTCTGGCATCAACATTGCTATTTAAAAAAAAAAACACATTGGATAGAAATATTTCCTGATCAACTTCCACTTGGGTGACTTCAAATATTATCTGTATTTGCTTTTTAAATCCAGACAATGATTATCCCTGAAAGAAGAGGAAAGTGAAAAGTAATGACTTATTTCACTTTAAGACTAGGTTAAATTCAGTTTTGATGGGTCCAAGCAAAATTCCAAGTAATCATAAAATTTGGCTGAGTTGAAAAGCATAAATAATAAGGCCAAAGTCAGCAAAGGGACCATCTTTCTTTCAGTTGTTGAAACAAAAATATTTGCTCTGCTAATGGACCTTGTGGAAGAGGTAATGGAGAAGGGGAGAGCACTCTTGAAATTCAATTCAGTATGCCTAATAGAGTGTTGAAATTTTCATTCTCCCAAGAAAATATCTATGTTGAAGGATATATGCACCAATATATAAAATGAAAGATAGTTGAAGAAAAATATTGATACCTAAATACATATGTGTATATGTGTATTTATCTTCAAGTTTAAAGCCTGAATTTCCATATGTGAAATTAGCTCTAACTTGGAATGTTCTAGTTTCAGGAATGTCTTTGACTTTCTGGTGAAACCTTTGGACCTTCTTTTCAAAATAATGTTTTTTAACTATATACATTAAATACATAGGATTCCAAAAGAATCTAATTATATTAAAATGTAACTAACAAAATTTTTAAAAATCCCCCCCAGGAAAAATTCTGTTTAAAGAGATTTAATGTCTATATTCATTAATATGTCTTATTAACTTGTCTTTTTCATTGTCATTTCAATTATTTCCTCAATTTTTAAAGTAGATAGAAAGCAAACAATGTCAGATTCCTCTTACCAATCAGAGTTAGAAACCTCCACCCACAAAAATGGGAAATTACCTCTTCCCTGAAAAAATCTGTACTTAATCCCACAATCTACCAGAAAATGCCTGAAAATTTCCTAACAATAGGTGTTCAATTAATTAAGTAAACAGTTTTGCTTCCTTTCCTCATGCTTATAGTTAAGATTCTTAGATGCTTTCTTTACTTCATTTTGGCTTTTTGAAGATTTAGTTAATTACTATGTATCAAGTACATGATTTATTTCCATTTTAAATTCTAATGATTCCAAGCGCATTTTGTTTGGATGAAAAATATAGAACAGTTCTTTATTATATAGTATATTTTAACTACATAGAATTTTATATATGCTATCCTTTTACTATTTACATCAACTTTTTTGAGGTAAATAGATGAGGCAAGAAGCATTATAATACCCACTATACATAGGAAAAATCTCAGGCTTAGCAATATCATGTGAATTTTTAAAGATCTGAGTTAACAAGTTGGAATAGATACCAAGTATATCATTTTGCAAGTACAGTGCTCTTTCAATGATGTCATTCTGAATAAATTTAAAGTGAATGTAGATATACATATATACATATGTATATATGCATATATGTATTAATGTCTATAATGGAATATATGAGTGTTCAAGGAGGATTAATATGTTTGGTGTGAAGGTTGCTGAGCCCATTTCACATTTGCTCATCAACCTTTAGTGTCCACGTATCACTTAACTCTTTTTTGTGGCTGCAAGAAGCTATAGCAAATGTGGCTTCACTCCTTTAAAAATGTTTTGGCAAATGGACTAAAAGTGACGGTTAGTTCTCAAATCATTAGTGAATTAAGAGGATGTCTAACCCAAGTATGTGAAGACTTCCCCTGTGGAATGGGCAGATTAGAACATTTTGTTCCAATGATCAGGAAAAGTATTAAAGCAGTTGTTGTGAAATGTTTAGAACTTGATCAGCCATTGAAGACACCAAGATCATGTTATTTTCTTAGTAATATTAAGTAGTTATTAAAGTTCCACCCCAATTCCCCATCTCAAAAATTATATATAAATATGCATTCTACTTGCAGGCAGTTTATGTCAAGGAAAATTTGGGCCATGTTTTTGTCCAGATTATTATAAATTCCAAATTCACAGGAACATATTTCTAAAGTAGGAGATGACATAGGAAGTCATCCAGTTCAATACCCTCATTTTATTGAACAAATGGAAATCAGAGAGATAAAAAGATTTTCTAATACTACTTAAGCAGTAAGTATCAGAATCTGAATTTGAATCAGGGACCTCTGATTTGAAAGTTGATTTTCATTCCACTATACTATTTTTCATTCCTTATGCCTCCCTCTCTTCCCACCAAAACATTTCCGTTGTCCTTTTCTATCAGTCATGTGCAGAGCACATTCATTTCAAGTTTCCTGAGGAAAAAAAAGTTTTCAGAGTATCCATACTGACAAGGTAGCCTTGGAAAGTTTCCTATTGGGCCATAAAAAAGAATTTTCATGATGGTGTTGACAGTTTATGGGGCTTTAGAATGACAATTGTATCTGCCTCTAGCTTTACCCAGTTTGATACACTAGACTCAGCTAATACCAGCTTTTCTTGGCATTTGCTCTCCATCATCTACTTCTACAAAAGGAGGAATCCACACATTTTCAGAGCTCTGTCAACCAGTTTGCCTTAGAGATAGATGTTCTTTCCCCTTTCAAGTATAATTTAAAAAAAATCAGAGGATTTGTTCATCCGAAAATTTCATATCCAGCACTCATTCCTCTGTATGTGTTTGAATAAAACAATAACATAGAAACTGTTTTAAGTGGTGTTCCCTCTGCTGGGAGAGCCAGTGCTCAAAATAAAATCCTAGGGCTAGTGTTTTAAAAGTAATCATATAAATTTAAATGATCTGTCAGTATGCTCACTGTACCATTTGACTGATTCTTCACTAGGCAGATGTGCTAAGGGCTTGGGGAGGTTGAGCATACAGTCACAGAGCTCTGCTGGTCATTGAGTCTATCATAGCCTGGTGAGTAGCTAATTTGTGTATCAAGATTTTCCTGTCAATCAATATTCAGAATATGAAAAGTGCCTATTCATGCAGAGAGTGTGAGCCCAGCTGACTATAGGAGAGCAGGTCCTATAATCTGTTGGGTCGAATAAATGTCAAGAGAAGAGAACAGATATTTTCCTCATCCTATCAACCACATAAAACCACTAAAGGTTAAAGATGTAATTAAAGATCACTATGATGTTTTTCACTATGTTAATTCATACTTTAAAATACACTGAGTTAATCTCAGTTTTCAGAAAATGAAGGGTTCTCAGAAGTCAAATATATATTAAAAGCAAGGTAAACTCATAAACAGGTAAGGAATTCAAAAAACAATTAGCTGATGTGAGGATTTTTTTCCTCTGAATTAACATTTTTTCATCATTGTTTAGTGGAATGGAGTGCAATTAAGCTCTTAATGAACATATGGTATGCAAATAACTGAGCAGTAGATGAGTATGTGCTCAGTACAACTTGGGGGAAGATCAGTCAAAATCTAAATTTAAGCTGTATCCTGGTATTGTGTGATGGAAGGGTTGGGAAGCAATTGAGTGGGGAGGTGGGGGTAGGAGCAGGATAAGGAGAATCATGTGTGCCTTGTACAATGATTCTTTATTTTATTTCATTAGAAGCATATTTTCATTTAGATAGCATCCACTTTATTTAATTTTTCCCCATAGTGGATATGCAAAAATAAGCTACCTTTTTGATTTGTTTCAAATGACAATGAAAATATCTCTCTCTCAAAGTGGTGTCATATTGCCACAATTCAATGTCTCAACTATCCCCATATTCTCTTTATTTTTATGCCGGTTTATCTTCCTTTCCCTTCCCCACAACAAAAACACATAAAATCTTACACTTGTAAAATTAAAGGCTTAGCTCCAGATAAGCAATAATAATGAATTTTTATTTTTTGCATATTTATGTAATTCATCTAGACTAATGGTTTTAAACTCATATAGAAATGTAATCAAATAAATCATGCAGAACTATCCCTATGGGTCACATATTAACTTAGAAAATCACATAACATTATGTTTTCTTCTATTTTTATTTATTTTATTAAAATTTCCTAATTACCTTCTTATCTAATTTGAGCCAGAGCATTGTGGGCCACATGGATAGCATACTTGATACAACTGGTTTAGATCACACTATTGTTCATTTACTAGTATACTGCCTTTGGATTCTTTTCTAGTATTCATCTTTAAGGTCATCAAAAGGGGCCAGAGAAGATTACTCAAATTGTCACATTTTACAAGAGCAACATTTTACAGATCAATCTCAGAGAAGTTAAATGAATTGGTCAAGGTTAAACATATACATGTTTGGGAATGAGAATCAGAAGTGAAATTGGAGACCATACCCTCTTAAACAGAGTTTGTAACCAGCAGATGTATCAAATGTTCATGATTTCACAGATTGTCTAATATAATTTCTTAGGTACTATATTAGGTGCTTTAATTTTGTTATATTAGGCTACAGATATGTGGCAACGTGGACTATAAACACACACACAAACATAGATAAAAAAATCTATATTATGGATTCATGTAGTTTTTTTTCCTTCTTTTGTTTGCTGCCATACACTTAGTATATATCCATGATTAGATGCTTCCATTTTTCCTAGGTAGGTACCACAGTGAACTTTGAGCTCATTTTCCTCTTTTCCTGAAAAGAAATCATATCCAACCCTGTGATACTAATAAGAGATTATATAACAAACAAATACAGCATTGTTCAGATCACAGGTACATGTGCACAGTTTAAATGGCTTAATGAATAGTCTTTTTAGAATTGATTTATGAAATTGAACATTCATTGACCTGAAACAGCCCTGTTATTTCAATCCTGGAGTGAGCAGAAGCTGCCAGTAGTGTTGCTCTGTGCCAAACTATTTGTAAGAACTCAATGACTCCAAATATTGGCAGCCTCACAATTATTTTTATGTGACATGCTTATATGAATATTTTTAAAGAGGGTATAGATAATTATTTATTCTCCATTTTCAATCTTGCTTATAGAAAATCCATTAGAATTGATCTCTCTGACATTATTATTGGCAAATCAATGATTCCATTGTTTTAGTGTATACTATTTGCATTCAGATAAAAATAATTAGAAATAATAATAAAATATAGCCAACATTTACCTAATGCTTAAAGTGCTTTGAATGTACATTCCACTAAAGCAAACCATTTTGGATAGAATTAGTCACATTTTCATAGTTGCTGTGTTGAAATATTAGAATGCTCTATGCTCTATTCCCTCACCATTCAATTCAATTCAGCAAGAATTTATTAAGCACTAAGTATGTCAGACATCTCTTTAGGTGCTGGGGAATATAAAAAAAAAAATAAACATGACATTCATTTAGTTGAGATTCTTCAAAAAACGATGCTGAAAGAAATATCCCTCATACTATTTGGGGACTGTGGGTAGCATAGAAAAAGGCAGCTAATTCTTTAAGTAGGGGGGAGGGGCAATTTAGGGAAAACAGAACTCCCAAAGGATTTTAGAGTTACTACATTCTTTTCTCATCTTAAATGCTTCGAGAAGAAGCTCTTCTAAGAAGCTCATATACTAAAACTTATCTCATTAGTTTCTGAAAGTAAATGGAGGATTTGGGGCAAATATTAAGATATTTCCATATATCCCTAAAAAAGCTGAGGTGAATCAAAAGCTTTGTGAAATGTCAATGACCCAAAGTGATTTGATCCTATTTAGCTCTTTCATTCCCACTATTTCAGGGAAGGAAAACAGGAGAAAAGAATATAAGATTAGATGCATCAAGGAAGAAAAAGGAAAGGTCCAATAACTAAAACACATCTACTTACATTGAGTAGTAGGTGCTATATAAATATTCATTCCCTTCTTTTCCTTTCATGATGATAACATACTTGGTGGCTTCAAGATTGGTCAAATGAATAGACACAAAGAGTGTTGATTAGCAATGACCATCAACTAAAAGGAAGATTATTCATAGCCTTACATAGAATTCCCTCCTTGCTTCTTTTCTGTTTAACATTGCATTTATAAAGGATTACAAGAACCAAAGACATAATTATTCCAGTACTTTTAGAATATCCTTTTGGAAATCATGTGAAAGATAATGGGAATGATACAAGGCAAAGCAGGAAAACTACTTAAGTATTTATTGTAGAAGTCCAGATGAGACGTGATGAAAACTTGAATTGAGAAGATGATCAAATGAGGGGAGAAAAAGTGGCACATAAAAGAGATGCTATAAAAATAAATTACATAAGAATTGGTGACTGATTTCACATGAAGAAAGTTAAAGAGAACAGGGACATAATAATATATTTTGAGCTGTGAACATGGGCAAAATAGTGGGAGACATCAACAACAATATAGAAATTTGGAAGAAAAATAGTTTTGGGGGAAAATACAACATTGAATTTATGAAGCTTCTAAGACAACTTTTAAAATGCACAATAAACAATTGATAACAAATTGGTATTTTCTAGTGAAATCAAAGTTGTATACATAGATTTGGATGTCATCTATATACAATTCATAATGTGATCAAGAAAGATGATGAAACCACTGAGAGAATGTGTATGAAAATGAGAGGAAGGAGAGCCAAGACAAAGTTCAGTACTCAAAGAATAAGATGTGAATGATGATTTTACAAAATAGACAATAAAGGTATGTTAAGACATACATTGGGAAATGGCTGAACAAGGTCTGATATATGATTGTGATGAAACAGTATTGTCCTATAAGAAATGATAAACAGGATGATTTCAGAAAACAAAATATACCTGAAATCACATACATGAACTGATACAAAGTGAAGCAAACTAGAACAAAGAAAACACCAGAGTAGCAGCAATTCTGTATGATGAAGAGCTATGAATGACATATCTCTTTTTAGAAATACAATGATCCAAGATAATTTGAGAGAACTCATAATGAAACATACTGTCTCTAAAGAAAGGACTAATGTTGCCTGAACAATATGTCTATTTCAGGGAGGGGGAAAGAAGGGAGAGAGGGATAGAATTTGGAACTTAAAATTTAAAAAAAAATGATAAATTATTTTAATGTAATTGAAGAAAAATAAAATATTATTTCAAAATAGTTTCTGGTAATATGACAGATAGATATATACATAGAAAATTACAGGATATTAGATTTGGAAGGTTCTTAATGATCATCTTTTCTAACCCTTTCATTTTGCAAATGAGAAAACTGATGACCAGAGATGCAAAATAAACTAGATCTTTATCCTAATGCTCTGACCTAAATATATATAGTTTCAATGAAATATTAATTCCAAAATGATTACAGAATGCTATATTTAATGTAATGTATAATATATAAATATATAATAGTACAAAATCAACTGGAGAAAAAATGGCAAACCATTTCAGTGTTAAAAAAAACAACACTAACAATCCTAAAAAGGGGGTCACAAAGATTTAGATATGACTGAAATGATTCAACAACATACAGCAGTACATAAATCCTTGATTATTTTTTATGCCAACCAAATAACAAGCATGTGCTGTCTATGTACCAGAGATTATGCTAAGTATTGAGGATATGAGGGCAGAAATAAAATAGCTCTGGTGTCTAGGGAATTCACACTTTATTGGTAAACAACAGGTACACACACAAATAATTACATGTTATATATATGTGTGTGTGTGTGTGTGTGTAGATATGGATGTATGTTAAATAAATATAAAGTATTAGGGGTACTAGATGCTGGAGGAATTGTTTCACTGTTATAGCTCTTTGTATCTGCATAATAACTATCATGTATATTTCCTCCCTTTTTCTATTTTCTTCACTTTACATCAGTACATGTAAATCTTTTTGTGCTTCTTTGTCTTCATCATGTTTGTCATTTTTTTGTAGCACAATAAAGTATATTATTCTTATTTACCACAATTTATTTAGTCATGGATTTGATTCTAGTTATTTTCTGTAACAAAAAGTACTGCTATAAATATTTTAGTGTACCTGGAGCTTTTCTTCGTTATTAAACTTCTGGCATTTATGTCTAGCAATAGAATTTCTGGATCAGATAGTATGGACATTTAGTCACATTATTAGGAATAAATTATTTTCTGAAATGGTTCGACTAATTCATAATGTCATCAATTACATTAAGTATATCAAGTAGATTATTGTGCCTTTTCCCACAACACTTCTGACACCTACTGTTCCCAATTTTTTTTATCAAAAGCTCTCTTAAAGCAGCCTAACATCATATCATTTTTAGTTGTACTATTTTTCTATATTGGAATTTACAAACTATTAAAAGCCACTAAAACTGCCCAGTTCTCCCTTAAAAAAATAGGCCAATCATATAAATCATGCCATACAAATATCAATTTCAGGAACTTGGTTCCAACTGCACCTAATGAGATTATTCACATGATCAAAGCAATCAGTCAAGTTATGAGCACATATCCAGCTTCATGCTGGAGATACCTCAAGGAGCTACAACAATTAAAAATACCCTAGTTCAGCAAATCTAATCATCCTTATATATATATTCCCTGCTCTTTGAAGTCTTGTGGTAGTTTCTTTTATCTCCAATAACTAGGTCTTAGTGATCTCTTCCTACTTTTAAGTATGTTTCAAATACTGACCAAGAATTTTGCCAATTTTTGTTTAACTCCCTTTTTCTAATTTCCTGAATCATATTTATCTATGTTCATGTTATATCCCTGCATTTGATTTTTTCAGCACTTCTTTTGTTTTTTCCTTAGCATTATTAGCATATAAAGAAATGCCTTGCAAAATAAACAATAAATATTTATTGAAATTTTAAATTGAATTGAATTAACTGGTTATTAAGTAGTCAATTGTTATGCTCAAAAATCTTTACTGACTCCCAATGGAAAAACAAAAAAAAAATTTAAATACTTTATCTTGAAATCCAAGAATTTCCGCAATTTGATGTAAATGTTTCCAAATGTAGAGCACTTCTTACTGCACTTCATTCTGCCTTTATAAAGTTAATTAATTAATTATTTTTAATACACATTGCTTTGTGACATGTTGGGAGAGAATTAGAACAAAAGGCAAAAACTATGGGAGAGAAAAAAAAAAAAAACCAGAAAAAAGAAGTGAACTTGGTATGTGTTGATTTGCATTCAATCCCCATAGTTCTTTTTTTGCATACAGATAGCATTTTCTATCCAGTCTATCGAGACTGCCTTAGATCACTGAACCACTGAGAAGATCCAAGTCTTTCCTACTTGATCATCACACGTTCTTGATGTTATTGTATACAATGTATTCCTGGTTTTGCTTGTTTTGTTCAGCATCAGTTTGTATAAATCTTTCCAGGCCTTTCCAAAATCAGCTTGTTTATGATGTTTTATAAAACAATAATATTCCATATTTCACAACTTGTTCAGCCATTCTCCAACTGCTGGGGTCTACTCATTTTCCAGTTCTTTACTATCACAAAAAGAGCTACTATGAACATTTTTCCATGATTTCCTTGTGATACAGGTACAATAGTGGCATTACTGGATTAAAGGGTATGCACAGTTTTATATCCCTTTGGACATAGCTCCATATTAATCTCTAAATAGATTAGAAATTAGATTGTTTCACAACTCCATAGCAATGCATTAGTGTCCCAGTTTTCCAACATCCCCTCCAACATTTATCACTGTTATTTTCAGTCATCAGACAATCTGAGAGGTGTGAAGTAGTACCTCAGAGTTGTTTTAATTTGAATCTCTCTGAACAATAGCGAGTTAGATCACTTTTCAATATGACTATAGATGGATTTAATTTCATCATCTGAAAATTGTCTGTTCATAAATTTTGACCATTTACCAATTGAGGAATGACTTGTATTTTTAGAAATTTGACAAAGTTTTCACATATTTTAGAATGAAACCTTTATTAGAAATACTAGTTGCAAATTTTTCCCCAGCTTTGTATTTTCCTTTTAATTCTGTTTCTGATAGTTTTGTTTGTGCAAAATCTTTTTAATTAATGTAATCAAAGTTGGCCATTTTGTCTTTCACAATGTTCTCTAGTTCTTCTTTGCCATAAATCCCTCCCTTCTCTAAAGATCTGATATCTAAATCATCCCTTGCTCTCCTAATTTGCTTACGGTATCACCCTTTATGTCCAAATCATGTACCTATTTTGACCTTATTTTAGTATGTGGTATGAGATGTGGAGTATGTTGTTTCTGAAATATTAATTTCAAATTTTCCCAATAAATTTTGTCAAATAGTGTGTTGTTATCCTAGAAGCTGAAGTTTAGGAATTTATCAAATACTAGATTACTATAGGCCTTGATTATTGTGTTATGTGTATCTAATCTATTCCAATGATCCATCATTCTATTTCTTAGTCAATAACAAATAGTTTTGCTGATTGCTGCTTTATAATATAGTTTTTGGTCTGGTTCTGCTAAGCCACCATCCTTTGTATTTTTTAAAATTAATTCTCTTGATATATTTGATTTTTGTCCTTCTAGATGAATTTTGTTATTTTTTTATACTTCCATAAAATAATTTTTGGCATTTTGATTGGCATGACATTGGAAAAGTAGAGCAATTTAGATAGAATTATCAATTTTATTATATTAGCTCAGCCTACCCATGAGCATTTCATATTTTTTCAGTGTTTAGATCTGACTTTATTTGTGTGAGAAGTCTCTTGTGGAACAACTAGGTGACACCGTCGATAGAGCACCAGCCCTGGAGTCAGGAGGACCTGAGTACAAATCTGGTCTCCAGCACTTAACACTTCCTAGCTGTGTGACCCTGGGTAGGTCAATTAACCCCGAATGCCTCAGCAAAAAAAAAATCTCTTGTAATTGTATTCAAAGAGTTCCCTAAAATGATTAATAGTATCTAGTTAAAACCATCAGCAGCATCATATGTAATGGAGTCAAACTAGAACCATTCCCAATAAGATCAGGAGTGAAACAAGGCTGCCCACTGTCACCATTATTATTTAATATTGTCTTAGAAATGTTAGCTTTGGCAGTAAGAGAAGAAAAAGAGATTAAAGGAATTAGAGTAGGTAATGAGAAAACCAAATTATTACTCTTTGCAGATGATTGTATCCTTAGAGAACCCTAGAAACTAGACTAAAAAATTACTAGAAAAAATTCACAACTTTAGCAAAGTTGCAGGATACAAAATAAATTCTCATAAATCATCAGCATTTTTATATATTACCAATAAAGTTCAGCAGCAAGAGATACAAAAAGAAATTTCATTCAAAATAACTGTTGATAGTATAAAATATTTGGGAATCTATCTGCTAAGGGAAAGTCAGGAACTATATGAACTAAACTACAAAACACTTTCCACACAAATAAAATCAGACTTAGTCAATTGGAAAAACATAAAATGCTCATGGGTAGGCCGAACAAATATAATAAAAATGACAATACTATCCAAACTAATTTGCTTGTTTAGTGCCATACCAATCAAACTCCCAGGAAATTATTTTACAGATCAAGAAAAAATAGTAGCAAAATTCATTTGAAAGAACAAAAGATCAAGAGTTTCAAGAGAATTAATGAAAAAAAAAGGCTGATGATGGTGGACTTGCTGTACCAGATCTAAAACTATATCATAAAGCAGCAGTCATCAAAACCATTTGATACTGGCTAAGAAATAGAGTAGTCAGTCGATCAGTGGCATAGGATAGAATCACAGGACAAACTAGGCAATAACTATAGCAATATAGTCTTTGATAAACCCAAAGACCCCAGCTTCTGGGATAATTACTCACTATTTGACAAAAACTGCTGGGAAAATTGGAAACTAGTGTGGAAGAAATTAGGGCTTGACCCACATCTAACACCACATACCAAGATAAGAGCTAAATGGGTTCATGATCTGGATATAAAGAGTGATATTATAAGTAAAATAGAGGAACATAATATAGTTTACCTCTCAGACTTATGGAGATGGAATAAATTTTTGTCCAAAGAAGAACTGGAACTCTTAATTGAACACCAGATAGATAACTTTGACTATATTAAGTTAAAAAGTTTTTGTACAAACAAAACCAATGCAGCCAAGATTAGGAGAGAAGCAATAAATTGGGAAATCATTTTTACATTTAAGGGTTCTGATAAAAGTCTCATCTCTAAAATATATAGAGAATTGTCTCATATTTATAAGAATTCAAGCCATTCTACAATCAATAAATGGTCAAAGGATATGAACAGACAATTTTCAGAGGATGAAATTAAAACTATTTATAGTCATATGAAAAGTTGCTCCAAATCACTATTGATCAGAGAAATGCAAATTAAGACAACTCTGAGGTACCACTATATACCTGTAAGATTGGCTAAAATGACAGGAAAAGTTAATGATGAATGTTGGAGGGGATGTGGGAAGGCTGGGACACTGATGCATTGTTGGTGGAGCTGTGAATGGATCCAGCCATTCTGGAGAGCAATTTGGAGCTATGCTCAAAAAGTTATCAAACTGTGCATACCCATTGACCCAGCAGTGTTTCTATTGGGCTTATATCCCAAAGAGATCATAAAGGAAGGAAAGGGCCCCACATGTGCAAGAATGTTTGTGGCAGCCCTTTTTGTAGTGGCTAGAAACTGGAAACTGAATGGATGCCCTTCAATTAGAGAATGGCCAAATAAATTATGGTATTTGAATATTATGGAATATTATTGTTCTGTAAGAAACAACCAGCAGGACGATTTGGGAGAGGCCTGGAGAGACTTACATGAACTGATGCTGAGTGAAATGAGCAGAACCAGGACATCATTATATACCGCAACAACAATACTATATGAAGATCAATTCTGATGGACATGGCTCTCTTCAACAATGAAATGTTTCAAACCACTCCAATTGTTCACTGAAGAAAGCCATATACACCCAAAGAGAGGAATGTGAAATGTGGACCACAACATAACATTTTCATACTCTCAATTGATGTTTGCTTACATTGTGTTTCCTTTATCTGATATGTCTTTGATGTAGATATGTTTTTTCTTGCACAAAAGTGACAAATGTGGAAATATGTATTCATATATTTGATTTGTCAAGTATTTTAACATAATTAACATGTAGTGGATATCCTGTCATCTAGGGGAGGGGTGGGGAGTAGGGGGGAAAATTTGTAGAAAGCTTTGTAAGGGTTAATGTTGAAGAATTACCCATACATATGTTTTGCAAATAAAAAACCCCCAAAAAACAAAAAAAGAGTTCCTAAGTTTGTTTTGGCAGGTTGACCTCCAAATATTTCATTTCGTCTATTGTTATTTTAAATGAAATTTCTCTTTCTAGCTCTTGCCGCTCAGCTTTGTCAGTAATATATAGAAATGCTGATGATTTTGGTGTGTTTATTTTATATCCTGCAATTTTGTTAAACCTGTTAATTATTTTGAGTAGGTTTTTGGATGACTTTCTAGGATTCTTTAAGTATATCATCATATGATCTGCAAAATGACAATTTTATTTCCTCATTGTCTATTATATTTCCTTTAATTTCTTTTTCTTTTCTTATTGCTAAAGCCAACATTTCTAGTATAATGTTGAATAGTAGTGGTGATAATGGGAATTCTTGTTTCACCCTTGATCTTCTTGGGAATACATTCAGGTTCTCTCCATTACAAACACTATTTGCTGTTGGTTTTAGATGGATTCTACTTATTATTTGAAGGAAATCTCCCTTTATCCCTATGCTCTTTAGTGTTTTTAAGAGTAATGGGTGCTGTATTTTGTGAAAAGCTTTTTCTGCACCTATTGAGATTATCTTGTGATTTCTGTTGGTTTTGTTATTGATATGGTCAATTATGATAGTTCTTCTGATGGTGAACCAGCCCTGCATTCCTGGTATAAATTCAACCAGGTAATATAAATCCCAACCTGATAAATTGCTGTAATAACTTTCCTAATATAATATTTATTTTTTTTGCATCAATATTCATTAGAGAGTTTTCTTTTCTTTCTTGGTTTTGGCTCTTCCTGGTTCATGTATCAGTGTGATATTTGTGCCATAGAAAGAATTTGACAGGATTCCTTCTTGACTGATTTTTCCAAAGAGTGTACATAGTATTGGAGTTAGTTGTTTTTTAAATGTTTAGTAGAATTCATTTGGAAATCCATACAGTTCTGTAATTTTTTTTTCTTAAGAGAGGTCATCAGTGGCTTGTTCAATTTATTTGTCTAAAATGGGCTATTTGAGTAATTTATTTCCTTTTCTGTTAATCTGAGCAATTTATAATTTTGTAAATATTTCTGTTAGATTTTAAGATTTGCTGCCATACAACTGAGCAAAATGGCTCCTGATTATTGCTTTAAATTATTTTTCATTGGTGGTCAGTTTACCCTTTTCATTTTTGATGCTGGTGATTTGTTGTTTTTCTTTCATTATTTTAGCCAAATTAACTAAAGATTTATCTAAATTTGTTTTTTTCATAAAATCAACTCTTAGTTTTATTAGTTTTAAATTAAATAGTTTCCTTTAAATTTTATTAATTTCTCCTTTGAGTTTCATAATTTTTTAATTTGGTATTTAATCAGGTGTTTTAAAATTTTTTTTAGCTTTTTTTAATTGCATGTCCAATTCATTGGTCTCCTCTTTCTCTATTTTATTCATGTAGCTATTTAATTATATAAAATTTCCCTTAAGAACTGCTTTGCCTGCATCCCATAGGTTTTGGTATATTGGTTCATTATTGTCATTCTCTTGTATGAAATTATGGATCATTTTTGTGATTTGTTGTTTTACCATTTCATTCTTTACAGTTAGATTGTTTAATTTCCAATTGGTTTTTACTCCATCTTTCCCTGGCCCTTTATTGAATATAATTTTCTATTGCATCATAGTCTCAAAAGGAAGCATTTACTTGTTCTGTCTTTTTACATTGATTGCAAGGTTTTTATGCTCTAATACATGGTCAATTTTTGTGTATATGCCATATACTGGCAAGAAAAAAAATGTACTCCTTTCTGCATTTATTCAGGTTTCTCCAGAGATCTATCATATCTAGATTTTATAGGACCCTATTGACCTCCCTAGTGTCTTTCTTATTTATTTTGTGGTTAGACTTGTCTGATTCTGAAAGGGGAAACTTGAAGTCCCCCACTAATATAGTTTTTTGTCTATTTCTTCTTGTAATTAGCTTACTCTTTTTTCTAGGCATTTGTATGCATGACCAGCTCATACATATAACTTTAATATGTTTACTACTACATTGTTTATGGTAGCCTTTATCAATATGCATTTTCCTTCCTTATCTTTTGATTAGATTTATTTTTACTTTTTCTTTATCAAAGTTGCTGATCAAAATTGCTAGACCTGCTTTCTTTACTTCAGCAGAAACATAATAAATTCTGTTCCAGTCTTTCACCTTTTTCTCTGCATGTGTCTCTATGTATCAAATGTATTTCTTGTAAACAGCATATTGCCCGATTCTCTTTTTTAATCCACTCTTCTATTTACTTCTATTTTATGGTAGAATCCATCTCATTCACATTCACAGTTATAATTATCAGCTCTGTATTTCCCCCCAATCCTATTTTCTTCTCCTCATAGACTTTTGTTCTCTCTTTCCACCATGTCCTTAATAATGCTCTTTTATTACCCACCCCATGCATTATCTTATCTCCCATTACCCCTCCCCTCTTCTCTTAGTAGTATTTTTTGAAACTGCTCCATCCACTACCTCATCCTTTATTACCCCTTTCCCCCTTCTCTTAGCTTTTCCCCAAGAGTTTCTGCCCTACCTTCTATCCTGCCCCTTCCTTTTCTTTCTTCTTTCTCTTCCTACTTCTTTATAGAGCTAGATAAATTTCTATACCAAATTGATAATTAACTTATTCCCTCAAAGAACCAAAATTGATGAGATCAAACGTCAGACAATGCTCATCACCCTCTCTTCTTTCCCTAGATTGTAATAGGTTTTTGTGCTTTATTTGAACTAATTATCCCATTATACCTCCCCTTTCCTTTTTTTCAAGTACAGACCTTTTCCCACCCCTTAATGTTTTTTTTCTTTGATGTCATCTCATCAGAGTCCATTAATAATCACACCTTCAGTCCATGTGATGCTACTCTTTGTCTGCCTCAGTGACAGATACAGTTCTCAAGAATTGCAAATAGGGGCGGATCCAAGATGGCAGAGTGAAAACGTGACTCTCTGCGTCCTCCCCCGATCTTCTCTCAAATCAACAATAAAATAAGCCTCTGAATTGATCTTCAAGTCAAAGAATCCAGAAATATTTGGACATTGCTTTAAGATATCTCTGAAGAACTTCATATCAGGTTTGTTTAACTCGGAGAGAGGGATAAACAGTGGACTCGGTGTAGGCCAGAAGTGAGGGTGGGACTCAGCTCAGCTCATCTTGGCAGAAATTCCAAACTCCAAACTCCAAATTCCAAACACCTGGAGTTTATCTGAGGCACTCGGGACACTCTGCCCTGATTGGGGGCAGGTGTTCTGGCAGACTTGCCTTGTTTAAGGAGTAATTTGGACTTAGTCCTAGCCCCCACCAGCCCAGCACCTTAAGTTAATTCATCGATTGCCCCAGGGCAAAGAACTTCAGCCTCGGTTTTCCGAGCCCTAAAGAGACATCCACGCTGTCTAAAAAATGAAGAAGCAAAAGAGAGCTCTCACCATAGACAGCTTCTATCGAGAAAAAGAAGGGCTGACCCCAGATCCTGAGGTTCCTTTAGACAAAACTCCAGAGGAAGTTATTAAGGACCATCACTGATCCCCTTTTCAAAAGGCCTTTGTGGAAGATTGCATAAAGAACCTCAAAAGAGAGCTGGAGGATAAATGGGAAAATAAATTCAAATCAGTGCAAGAATGATACAATATCTTGCAAGAAGGATAGGATGCCCTGCAAAAGAGATATGAAAAAGACATAAAATTAGTGAAGTGGAAAAAGACTGCAATAAACAAAAAAATTCAATCGCCCAGTTACAAAAGGAGCTTAAAAAGGTAACTGAAGAAAACAACAGTTTAAAAATAAGAATTGAACAAATGCAAGTGAATGACTCAATAAGACATCAAGAATCAGTCAAACAAAAACAAAAAAATGAAAAATTAGAAGAAAATATGAAATATCTCCTAGGAAAAACAACTGACTTGGAAAATAGATCTAGGAGAGACAATCTAAGGATTATTGGATTTCCTGAAAGCCATGATGAAAAAAAAAGATTCTTAACACTATCTTCCAGGAAATCCTGAAAGAAAACTGCCCTGAGATTGAAGAATCAGAAGGCAAAATCACCATTGAAAGAATTCACCGATCACCTCCTGAAAGAGACCCCAAAATTAAAACCCCAAGAATATCGTGGCTAAATTTCAGGACTATCACACCAAGGAAAAGATTCTGCTAGCAGCTAGAAAGAAACAATTCAAATACTGAGGATCAATAATTAGAATCATACACGATCTGTCAGCCTCCACATTGAAGGATCGAAGGGCCTGGAACCAGATATTCCGAAAGGCAAGGGGACTTGGATTACAGCCAAGAATAACCTATCCAGCTAGAATGAGCATTATCTTCCAGGGAAGAAGAGGGTCATTCAATGATATAGGTGAATTTCACCTATTTCTAATGAAAAGACCAGATCTGAACAAAAAATTTGACCTCCAAACACAGAACTCAAGAGAAGCACAAAAAGGTAAAAAGGAAAAGACTCTTTAGAACATTATTTCTACTATGGGGATACTTAAAGTAAAGCAGATATTACTTTGATAATATGAAAAAGAAAACTAGAGGGGGAAAGGTTATCATACTGGGGAAAAGAAGGGAAAAGTGGTAAATTAAGATCTAAAAAAAAAGGAGGTAAAAACAAGGTAAAATCTCTTGAAGAGGCAAAGAAAACATAATATAATTGAGAGAAAGAGGGGAGGGAGATGAGCATTGTGTAAATCTTACTCTCATCATGTTGGGCTCTAAAAGTGTATATCAGACACTTGATTTCACATAGAAACTTGTCTGTTGCTAGAGGGAAGTGGGAGGGAAAGGAGGAAAAGAAAGGAACAAACTAATAGAAGGGAAAAAATAGAAGAATCAGGGGAACGGAGTAAAAAAAGGGGGAGGGGATCTAAAGGGTGGAGTATTGTTTGGGGGAGGGGGTCATCAAAAGCAAAATACTGAGGAGGGGGGAAGGGAGAAAGGGGAAAGAAAAGGGAAAAACATAATTTGGGTAAATAAAATGACAGGAAATAAAGAATTAGTTATTCTAACTGTGAATGTGAATGGGATGAACTCACCCATAAAGGGGAAGCAGATAGCACACTGGATTAAAAACCAGCATCCCACAATATGTTTTCTAAAAGAAACACATCTAAAACATAGTGATACATATAGGATGAAAGTAAAAGGCTGGAGCAGAACCTATTACGCTTCAGATTAACAAAAAGAAGCAGGGGTAGCAAGCCTTATCTCAGATCAAGTAAAAGCCAAGATAGATCTAACCAAAAGAGATAAGTAAGGAAACTATATTTTATTAAAGGATACCATAGATAATGTAGCAATATCAATACTAAATATATACGCACCAAGTGCAATAGCATCCAAATAACTAGGGGAGGAATTAAGAGAGATGCAAGAAGAAATAGATAGCCAAACTATACTAGTGGGGGATCTCAACCTTGCTCTCTCAGAATTAGATAAATCAAACCACAAAATAAACAAGAAAGAAACTAGGGAGATAAATCAATTGTTAGAAAAGTTAGGTATGATGGATCTATGGAGAAAATTGAATAGACACAGTAGGGAGTTTACTTTTTTCTCAGCAGTCCATGGAACTTAAACAAAAATTGACCATGTGTTAGGGCATAAAAACCTCAAAATCAAATGCAGAAAGGCAGAAATAGTAAATGCATCCTTTTCAGATCATGATGCAATAAAAATCACATGCAATATAAGGTCAGGAGAAAATAGGCCAAAAGTTAATTGGAAATTAAATAATCTAATCCTGAAGAATGA
>JAJPUD010003944.1:182182-187182 GCA_023553655.1 Myrmecobius fasciatus
CCTTCCTTCCTTCCTTCCTTCCTTCCTTCCTTCCTTCCTTCCTTCCTACCTTACTTCCTTTCTTCCTTCTTTCCTTACTTTCTTCCTTTCTTCCTTCTTTTCTTTGTTTCTTTGTTTCTTTTTCTTTCTTTTTTCTTTCTTTGTTTCTTTGTTTTT
Source organism: Myrmecobius fasciatus (assembly GCA_023553655.1). Lineage (NCBI taxonomy): Eukaryota > Metazoa > Chordata > Mammalia > Dasyuromorphia > Myrmecobiidae > Myrmecobius > Myrmecobius fasciatus. Next base: position 182,339 of record JAJPUD010003944.1, read on the forward strand.
TTTCTTTCTTTCTTCCTTCCTTCCTTCCTTTCTTTTTTCCTGTCTTTCTGCCTTTCTTTTTCCCTCTCTTTTTCTTTCTTTCTTTCTTGACATACATTGCTCTATGAATCATGTTATGAGAAAAAAAATCAGAGCAACAGGGAAAATTTTGGGAGAGATTAAAGAAAATAGAAAAAAGAAATGAACATCTCAGGTGTTGATTTACATGCAATCTATAACTTCGTTTTCTGGATGGCGATACCATTTTCTGTCCAAAGTCTATTGGGATTGCTTTGGATCACTGCACTATTGTGAAGAACGACGTTTTTCACAGTTGTCCATTGCTCATTCTTGCTGTTCTTGTGTACAATGTATTCCTGGTTCTGCTTGTTTATATCAATTCATATAAATCTTTCTAAGTTGTTCAAAAATAAAATTGTTCTTCATTTTTATAGAAAAATAATATTTTATTACTTTCATATACCACAACTTGTTCAGCCATTCCTCAATTGATGGACATTTACTCCTTTTCCAATTCCTTATTTCCACAAAAACAGCTGCTAAAAACATTTTTGTCTGTGAGGGTCATTTTCCCTCCTTTATGATTTTTGTGGAATACAGACCCAGTAATGAAACTTCTTTGTCAAAGGTTATGCAGTTTTATAGCCATTTGTGCATAGACTCACATTATTCTCCATAATGGTTGGATCATTTTACAGCTCCACTAACAATGGATTATTCCCACATCCTATCCACATTTATCATTGCTTTGTCTTGTCATCTTAGCAGATCTGAGAGGTGTGAGTTGGTATCTCAGAGTAGTTTTAATTTGCATTTTTCTAATCAATAGTGATTTAGAGCATTTTTTTCATATGACTATAGATGGCTTTAATTTCATCATTTGAAAATTATTTGTTCATATCCTTTGATAATTTATCAATTGGGCAATGACTTATATTCTTACACATTTGACATAATCCTTTGTATATTTTAGAAATTAGACTTCTATCAGAAGCGCTTACTGTAAAAATTTTTCCCATCCTAACCTTCCTTTTTATCTTTTAATCTTGTTTCTGTTGATTTTGTTTCTGCAAAACCTTTTTTAGCTTAATGTATCAAAGTTATCCATTTTTGCCTTGCATACTGTTCTGTAGTTTATCTTTGGTCATAAATTACTCCCTTTTCCAAATATCTGATAGCTAAACTATCCAAGGTTCTCCTAATTTATTTATGGTATTTTCCTTTATGCCCAAATCATGTATTCATTTTGACTTACTTTGGTATGGGATATGAGATGTAGGTCTACCCCAAGTTTCTGACATTAATTTCAAATTTTCCCTGCAATTTTTGCTTAATAGTGAGTTCTTATTCCAGAAACTGAAGTGTGGGGTTTATCAAATACTAGATTATTATAGGCCTTGATAATTTTTTCTTGTGTATCTAATCTATTTCACTGATTTCTCACTCTACTTAGCCAGTACCAAAAATTTTGGATAACTGATGTTTTATAATATAGTTTTAGTTTTTATACTTCTAAGTTATCATAGTTTCTATTTTTTTCACTAATATCCTTGATATTCTTGACTTTTTGTTCTTCCAGATGAATTTTGTTATTTGTTCTAGTTCTATAAAATAATGATTTTTCAGTTTGATTGGTATGGCACTGAACATGTAGTATTTTTAGTATATTAGTTCAACCTAGCCATGAACAATTCATATTTTTCCAATTGCTTAGATCTAACTTTATTTGTAGGAGAATAGTTCTGGTTTTTTCTATAGAAATGATTGAATGTCTCTTATTTCATTGAAGATCTATATAACCTCATCTGAAAAATGATTATCAGTTTTGCTGGGTAGTTCATTCTTGGTTGTAAGACCACCTCTTTTGTCTTCTTGAATATGGTATTGTAGGCTCTTTGATCCTTTATCATAAAAGCTGCCAAATTCTGGATAATCTTGACTTTTGCTCCTTGCTATTTGAATTGTTTTTGTCTGCAGATTGTAGTATTTTTTCATTGAGATTATAGTTCTGGAGTTTTCTAACAATGTTCCGTGGGTATTTCTTTGTGGGATCTCTTTCCAAAGGTGATCAGTGGATTCTTTTAACTACTATTTCCCCTTCTGTTTCTAGAATATGGGGACAGTTTTCCTTTTTGGGGGCTCTTTTTTGGTAGACAATTAATTTTTAAATAGGTTCTTCTGGATCTATTTTCTAGGTCATCTGTTTTTCCATTAAGATATTTTATATTTTCTTCCATTTTTTCATCCTTTTTAGTTTGACTAATTCTTGATGTTTCTTTGTCATTAGCTTCCATTTGCCCCTTGTTTTTAATGTGTGATTTTCTTCAGTTATCTTTTGTATCTGTTTTTCCACTTAGTTAATTCTACTTTTGAAGATGTTGTTTTCTTCAGTGGATTTTTTTTTGTATTTATCCAATTGCATTTTAAAGGAATTGTCTTCCTTTTCCAAGCTGTTGACTTTGTCTTGACTACTTCTTATTTCTTTTATCATTTTTTTTCTTCTTGCTGTTATTTGCCTTTTGTCTGTTTTGTCTTTTATGAGCAGCTCCAAGAAGTATCTTTGGGTTTGAGACAATTCATATCACTCTTTGAGATTTTCTATGTGGATCTTTTGTCCTAATCAGAATTAGTGTTTTGGTCTTTCCTGTCACCATAGTAGCTTTCTATGGCCAAGGTCCTTTTCTGTTTCTTGCTCATTTTCTTTCCTTTTCTTTTGATTTTTTTTTTCTTTTATGGTTGAGCTCTCCTCCTGTAGTAAAAAGGGGTACTGTTCCAAGCTTCCTGTGCAGTTCTGATTCTTGGCTTTGGGCACAGAGGCTTCTTGTGTTTGCAGGTGGTAGTTATCTGCTTTTTCCAGGAATCAGCCTGATTTCCAAGAATTTGCCTTCTGAATTGGGACTGGGGGTTGCCCCAATGGTCTGCTTCTCTACTGAGCCAGGACTGAGGGTCTCAGTTGCAGGTCTGCTATGTTTAAGATCCTCTTACTGGCTTTCCCAGACGCCATCTTAGCAGGGCTGAGGACCCTTTTTATCCAGGTGAAACTGATCTCTCTTGAAGTTTTTCCAATCTATCTTGAAATTGACAATGATTTCATTCTATCAGACTCTATTGAGAGGATTGGTTTCATGTGAATTTTGAGGGAAACTGGGAGAGCTTGAGCAGCTTCCTGGCTTCACTCTGCCATATTAGCTCCTCCCACACTATATTCTAATCAAACTTTTCTGCCTGTATGTATTTAACTATATTATTCTCCATGCTTGAAATCTCTTCCTTCTTTTTGTCATAGGTTTGTGTAGAACATGAGCTGGATGTGCTTAGCCTTTACATCTGCTTTTTAAAAATTTTATCTTTATCCTATATATATATATATATATATATATATATATATATATATATGTTATAAACTAATTCATATGCTATGTCCTTTAAGAAACATGTTTTCTCCAGCCACAAATGTGAGTATTTTATATTCAGGTTTTTTATTTCTTATTAGCATCAAATAACATTTATTGAACTCTCTATGCATTCAGACCAAAATCCAATTTTTTGTATTATTTATGTTAAGTACCTGATGAAGCTAAATTATAAGACCCTCATATAAGATTTTTTCTCCCAGTAAGCATTTTACTTTGCATAATTCATCACATATTCCTAGAATATTTTTTACCATAAGCTACTGGACAGCAAGGCCTTTGCACCCCAACCAGCACCTAACAAATTTCTCTCAACTCATTGGGTAGTTAATATTTTTGTTCTATTTTGAATTAAATTAAATTATTTACATGCACAAAATTAAAGTGAATTATAATTAATTTTGCTTTGAAAGTTATGAATATTATAGAATTTAGTGTTGGAACTTTTTTTAGAAATAATTAAGTCCAATTTTTTTAAATAGATGCTCAAAATCACATAGTCAGCAAGTAGTAAAGCTGAGACCTGGACCCAGGCATTTTGTCTCCAAATTTGGTATTGTTTTCAAGACAGCAGTATTATGTTTATGATACATGACACTCCTTAGGATAATTGTAGATTATATTTAAACTAAGAGCTTGGAAAATTTGCATGAATAAATGTAATCTCACAGGTTAAAATAACACTCTTATTTGCCACACTGCAGGGCACATGAATTCCAGATTTAGTGTACTTTTATTCCTACAAAACAAACCAACACCCATTTCTGGGTAATATTGGAAAAGTGGATGAAGCATGTAATGTAAGGAAAACATTCAAAGGCAGATTTTTTAAAATTGAATTAAGATACTGAAATGAGTCAACATAACCAATCCTGTAATATTCATTTTCACATGGAACTAAGATTAAACATTTTCACCCCTATTTCCTGCTATAGTACAATATCCTTCTTGCTATGAGGTTTAGTGTGAATTAGTAATTTGTATACTGGCAAATATCTCATACAGACCTAGTTTATAGAGGCACAATACTCAGTATTCATTACTGTTCCCTTTTTACTCTCTTCTTTTATTCCCTTCCTCCCCAAGTGTTCTCCTCTTCTCCCTTACTAATCACCTTATTAGATATAGAAACTCTCTTAGCTCTCTTTAGCCTTATCATCTGATAATCCTTGCATGTTTATTTAGGAAATATTTTTTTCTACTTTCAATCTCCCCTCATTTAAAAAAAAAGGAGAAACAAATATGTAGAGTCAAATTTGCTTATATTGTTATTGTACAATTTTCTATCTTATGTCCATCACCTCTTTCTTATGAAGTGGCTACATAGCATAGTCCATCAGTGGTCCCATGGCATCATAGTTGCTCATTGTTTGATCATTGAAGTGTTTCTTTTCTTGCACAGTCTAGCTATGTAGAAAAAGTCCCATAGTC
>JAJPUD010003944.1:192182-219914 GCA_023553655.1 Myrmecobius fasciatus
AAGATATCGTGGATGTTGCTAAAGGTATCTATTTATTCAAATATCTAGCCTTCTGGTGTATTATCACACCTGCAATTTCCACCATTAGAATTTCTCCTTTAGGTCAGAAAATGCCTGTTTGATGGTAGAAGAGAAGAAAGATAGAGCTCATTCCCTGTTCTTACTTCTCCTGATATGGTCTGCAACAGTATAAAATAAGGAATCATAGGAAACTGAATTTAGAACTGAAAGGAACAATATTAGCCAAAGATTCTATATTTTATAGATGAATATTGGAAAGTTAAGAGAGAGTCAGGAGTTCACCTAAGGTCATACAGATAATGGCAGGAATTTGAACCCTGGTCTAACTCCCAAACCAGCCTGCTGACTATTAAAAAATACTAGCATATAGCTGGAGCTGCAAAAGCCTTTAAAAAACAGTCTATCCCCAAATCCTGACTTTATAGCTAAAGACACTGAGGTCCAGAGAATTTTTTGAGGCCACAAAGCTAATTAGGGAATTAGGGGTAAAGTTTAACTTCAAGTCTTTCCATCACTCCACCTCTGTTAATTGGAATTTGATGGGAGAAGAAAATTTGTGAGGGTATATAGTGATTGTGAATACAGACCTCAGATACATAGGCCCAGGATCCTTGATTTTGAATCCATAAAAAGAATTACAAAAGAGTCCTAGGCCTAGGCAAAAAGATCAAGTTGGGCTTTGCCTCTAGTACTTCATCCTGATATGACTAAATGGCTAAAAATATTTCTTTCCATTCCCCAAAATTCCATTCTACAATACCTCTGTTCTGTTCTTTGCTCTTTCCAGGAATTGTTTTGGAGTTTAGTCCTAAATTCATACATCAATTATTTACTGTCAACACAGATTGTATAAGTGTAGAAAATCACTGTATGGTTATCGCCAATTTTCAGCAGTATCTTGATTCATAAGAGATTCAAATGATAGAAATTTTAGGCATAGCAGTAGGCCAGAAGACTAGATATTTGGATTACCACCATACACCCATAGCACATACATTGACTACTACATCTTTAGCTTCTTCATAGGCCAGCCTCAGTTATTCATTTCAATTGAATACCAAGGCCATGTGGTTTTGTAGGAATCTTGTCATTCCCATGACTTGACTGAGGAAACCTGGGACGACTCAGTGCTATCAGATTGCTCCTGAATACTCTACATTTATGTATCAGCAGCAAGTTTGAAGTAGTAGCAATGGAAACAAGTATAAAGTATCCTTGTTTAGTTATAATTCCTTTTATTAAAGATTTAAGTGAAATGGGGAATTGAGGGAGAAAGAGATAGACATGCTATCTCTTACATATTTCCTATTTGTCATTTACAAGACAAAATAGCTAAATTTTCCATCCTTATTGCCCATTTTAATTAGATTATATGGTCTATGTATATGAGATCTCTTCTTTGACCAAAACTGTCCTTTTGCAACTTTCAGGACATATCATTTTATGTATAAATCTAATCAAAAATCTGTATTATTTGCACTTGTGCTCTCTGTTAAGCAGAAGTCCAAAAAGCATACTATATTTGTCAAACTAGACTTGATACTTACTCTTCATTCTGGAAGCTCATTTTACCTTTGAATCGCACACTTGTGCCATCTCATTCTTTTTGGATAGTTCTTCTAAGAATTTTATTTCAAAAGGATGCCAAAGCCAACCATGTCTTCATTTTTCTTCACAATGCTCTCCTAACTTGTTGAGATTTTCTCCACTATGATCCTAAATAAAATTACCTTCCACTCTTCTCTCCCTCCTTTTACAGGTTTTGTATTGTCTTCCCCTATTAGAATATAAGTGCCTTGAAAAGAGGGACTATTTTTCTTTCTTTTTGTATTTAAATTCTCAGTGTTCAGCATAATATCTGGCTCATAGTAAACGCTTAATAAGTGCTTTTAGATGGAAATTTTCATGCAGACCTGCTAAGAAGTAATTCCAAAGATCACATTCCATAGCTCTCAAGAACTTAATATGGATCATCCTCCTACAATGGGAAAGCATTGTAATAGGACTCTACAGAGTATCATCAGTGACTCCTGAACCATGTGGACAGAGACTCATTGGTCTAAAGGCATTGGTCTGATATGGCTATGTATTACAATGGATAAAGACAGGAAGTAAGGAATAAATGCCTCAGACACTTACAATTTAATCCTAAGCATATCACTTAACTTCTGTTTACCTTATCTCTAAAATGCATATAATAATAGCGCTTGTCTCTCAGGGTTGTTGTATAAATGAAATAATTGTAAAATGCTTTGTACAGTTCCTGGCATTTAGTAAGTTCTATATAAATGTTAGTTATTATTGGAATTATTGTTACCATTATGGTATCAGGCAATATAGTTAAAATCAAGAAAGAAAGATTCTATCCCTTTTATTCTACCAGTTTCCTATTAGAACTTAAGCTATTATTCTTTAGTAAGGATTCTTGGACCACAGAAATTCAGGAACATGGTGAGAATTAATAATGCAATTTAAGCTAGTGTACTTATGTGTAATCAGAATACAAACCTTATAGATATCTATTTCAGAAACCTTCTGTAAGCCTACCTTGAGGTGAAACACTCTCTTCCCCATGAACAAAATGAACATTGTATACACAACTTTACTTGTGCACTTAACAGGGGAGTTAACTGTATAAGTAAACTGCACAAGGGGAGTTAACAGGGAGGCAGTGGAGCTACCATACATCTTCCTATCCTTGCTTGAGTTGTCCAAAAGGCCAAATTATACTCTCCAAACACTCCTAGAATTGCACTTAGAATCAGCTCTAAAAGGTACATGGAAAAGTGGTGAAACTTCATTGATTCTCTACTTCAATCAACCTTGTGCTGTTCAAGGGGTAAATCTTTGGGTTAAAGAGATTGATGGATTGTCTCAATCAGCTCCAACAGATAAGCACCATTCTTCAGCCTACAGGCAGCAAATGAAACTGATGATGACTTGTCAGGATTTCTGAGCAGGATTAGTGAAAGTCATGTTAATATTGGAAGATTATACAATTTCTATTTATTTTTTTTTTTACTGAATGAGGACTTCTTACTTGAGCATCTGCTGCCTGACTGCGTGCTCTGCGTGCTGTTTCTCCCACAAAATTACTCTGGACCATCAGGGGAAGTTGGAGGGGTTGAGTGGAATGCCCTGAGCCTCTTGAACTTTACTCCTCTGATAGATGTAGGGGTCAGAAAGACAACTGTGAAAGGATACTACTGCTGGCTTGTGTCTCAGGAAAGGAGGTGAAATGTAGACTAACATATCCCTGTCAATTTTGAATACAAAAGCAATAACAATTTGAATTTCATTCTCATATATTGAGGAATTTTAGTAGAGACACAGGAAATAGCATTCAAATAACCGTGTCTTGTTGGGGGATGGACAGTCTTCTGATAGAGAATTGTTTTGTGATTCTTGTTCATTACACTTGGCCTAATTAACAAATGCAATACTGGCACAAATGAGCCCGCAACGATTGCCAGTCAGTATGCTCAAAATGAAGCCACTGGGGAACATTGGAGAGCAATAAAAAAGCGATGGATGCTTATTTTTAATTCTTTGGAGAACCAATTCAAACAGAAAATGTAATTAAAAATTTGTAAATAGAACACCCAAAAGCACTCCTTCTGGCATGAGTATGCATATATTTGATATTTGCTTAACAAATTATCAAGTAGTCCTTTTTATAGATAAAACTTACACATATACACATACACATATGCACACACAGATGCTTACTATATGTACTCTTTGCTATTCAACCTATAAAATTATAATGGATTTTGCTGTATTGAGTTAGATGCTTTGTTCAACCCATAATCTTTATTGTTGGCACACTGAATTAAAATCAACTTTAAGAAATGATAGTTGTGTGGCAGCCCTTTTTGTAGTGGCAAGAAACTGGAAATTGAAAAGATGCCCATCAATTGGAGAATGGCTGAATAAATTATGGTATATGAATGTTATGGAATATTATTGTTCTGTAAGAAATGACCAACAGGAGGATTTCAGAGAGGATTGGAGAGACTTGCATGAACTGATGCTGAGTGAAATCAGCAGAACTAGGAGAACATTATACACAGCAACAAGACTATTCGATGATCAATTTTGATGGACATGGTTCTCTTCAACAATGATGTGATTCAAACCAGTTCCTATTGTTCAGCGATGAAGATAGTCATATACATCCAGAGAGAGGCCTGTGGGAACTGAGAGTGAACCACAACACAGCATTTTAACGCTTTCTGTGAATATTTCCACGCATTCTGTTTTCCTTCTTAGGTTGTTTTTTTTCTTCTTCTCTTTCTAGATCTGATGTTTCTTGTGCAGTAAGATAACTGTATAGATATGTATACATGTATTGTATTTGTCATATAATTTATCCTATCTAGCATGTATTAGATTACCTGTCATCCAGGGGTGGGGGGCGGGGGGGAGGGAAAGGAAAAGCTTTGGAAAAAAAATTTTTTTTTGCAAAGGTCAATGTTGAAAAGTCACTCATATGTTTTGCAAATAAAAAGCTTTATTAAAAAAAAAAAAAAAAAAAAAGAAATGATAGTTGTATTTGTGGCTCTGTGGTCTAGAGGTAGAAAGTCTGGGATTATAATTCACAATTGCATCTGTGAGCTCATTAAATTTGGCATTAAACTGTCAAGTTTAATTTCCTCAGAGCAGTAGGGATTCCATTTCAGTTAAAGTTTTTAACTTATCAGTCTAGCATAACTAATATTCAGCTTAATTCAATTTAAGGAACATTTATTAAATGCTTACTAGTAAAGTGCTATTCAAAGTTTTGGGAATACAAACACAAGAAATCACATAGTTCCTAATCTAATCACAGGATGTTTACATTCTACTGGAGTACATGTGTGCATGTCTGTGTGTGTATGTGTGTGTGTGTGTGTGTGTGTGTGTTGATTGTGATAGTGGTGCATGTATATATCTATATATGTATGTGAGTATATGAATTTGTTTGTATGTGTTTATACACAGATAAATATGTGCTCCCATGCATTTGTTTATTGATTGAGAATAATAAACATGGTCTCTGAGTATGATTATATCACCTCCTCTAGACTACTTCCCCCACTTAGTACTCAGAGGTTTGTAGGTTCCCCCAAATTTCCAAAGTCCAACTAGGAATCCATGTACCTAAACTCTTGAACCCAAACCAGTGATCTTACTTTTAATAGTCAGTTAACAGATACATTAACTCAAAGCAAAAGTATGTACAGAAATGGTATCATAAGGGCAATAAATAAAATACATTGCTTTATAAGCCTAAAGATATTATTCCACAAATTTCCTTATTTTCTATAAAAAGAATGTACATGAACTTGGGATACACTGACAGTAAGACACACACATAGGAAACACATGAGAACAGGGTAGCTCATGCCTTGAAAATTAAGGAACCTGACATCCTTTTTTTTTTTTCTCATGCAGATATCCGCTAGATATTTTGGTCATACCAATCTTCACTAGAAATTCTGTATGTGCTGGCTCAGGCATTTAGCTAATAACTCTGGTCCTGATTCTCTCTGGAACTCAGTTTTTGTTATAATCAGCTCTTTTCTCTGTTTCCATACATCTTACCCCACAATGATGCTTCCTGCTTTGACTACTGCTTCATGATTTCAATGACTATGTGAAAATTGTGTATTTCTTATTACCTAAAACTACTGGATTCCCTGACCTACTTCTTTCTGCATGTGTTATTTCCTGTCAGTGCTTAATTGATATATAATATTGCCAATGCAGGAGGGAGAAGAGAAACCTTGTACCCACTCTGGTAGAGGGATAGAATGACACGCCATAAAGTTCTTCCCTACTTCAAATCTTTAAGTATTTTCAGGGCTTGTCAATATTAACTTCCTCTAGGAATTTTTAAAGTTCCAGCCATTGGTCAGCTGCCTTTTCCATTCAAGCAGAAAATTTATAAAGGGATTTCAGGGCATAGACAACAAATTGATACCTAATTACCACTCACTTTCCATGATTAACTAACTCTTGTCTAAGTCAAGCACTTGGGGAAAGCATGTATGGGAATTATTATGCACATGGGGTTATTGTATGTAAAGATCAAATACCATATGTAAAGAATGTTATACATCATAGGATACTGTATAAATGCTAGCTATTATCAATATGAATGGTAATTATCAGTAGCTGTGGAGTTGGAAGGTAATATGACTCTGTGTTCCATTAAATAAAATTTTTATCCTATTAGAGTGTTTAATGAAACTATCATCATCTACTTTGTAGTTCATCAATCTGAGGGGAATCTGTTAGCCATCCTTCCATTTATTGGTCTTCCATTTTTTTGTGTCTTTCAGTTGTATTTACAGTGAAAATACCAATGTGGTTATAGTTCAGTTTCTCTAGTAGTGAATCACTGGACAAAGATCACATGCTAAGAATACCAGTCATTAAATGGGTTTGTAGCTAACTGAAGAGCTGTGAGACCTTGAGCACTTTCTGCCATTCTTCTAGTTATCAAGGAAGTAGGAGAGGCCACATAAGGCTTATAATTATATGGGTGATTAGGGTTCCCATAAGTGAATGGATTACTTATCACACTATCAAAAGACTTTGTAACAAAAGTTGATATTAGTATTGTTATCACTATTCTGATGAATGACATTTTGGGGGCAATAAAATAAATATCAATATACTAATATTCCACTTGTCTTAAGGACTAGAAATAAATGAATCCTTTGACTTTTTTAAAATTATAATAAGGAGATGTATAGACGTCTCATACAGATTCAACAGATATGTATCTTCATTTTTCATTTCAATAGCTTCAGTTATCTCCAAGATAACTTTTTGTAAAGCTATAGGGAAAATCAAATTGTTAAAGTTAAAAACATATCTTTGGGTATTTTAGTCTTTTTAGTCAAAGACTTTAATAGGATAGTATTCAGGCAGCTATAACTAAAGTATTACATTATACCAATAAGTCTATGATGCTTTTTTAATATGTATTCCTTTTAGATTTTAACTCAACCATATATCTTTTCCATGCTTTCTTGTAAGTCTGACACAGGAAGTCCAGCCAAAGTGTTGGGGATGATCTTTGAATTACTTGGGCATTATATATATACCAACTGATTGGGAGGACTGTACAATGCTAGCAAAATATAATTAAGAAGTTTACTTGATAACTCTGGCATGTGGCAGATAGTCTTCATTGACAAGAAATCTTAATAACTAATCTAATCTAAATTTGATATCTCTAGATTTCTATGAAGCAATTCAGCTCAACTCAACAAGTATTTATTGGTTTCCTGCTTTGTAGTGTTAGATCATTAGAGAAGGGTGCAAAAGTAGAGGCTGTGTGAAAAAGAAAGCAAGAATAAGGTGTGCTAGAAAGAATTCTAAATTTGAGGTTAAAGTACTCAGGCTCTGTTACTTACTATCTATCACCTTGACCAAATAACAATCTCTTTATTTGGGATTCAGTTTTTAAAATAAAATAGATGGACTACTTGATCTCTAAGGTCACTTGAGATTATAAATCTATGTTCCCAATAAGGTCTTATCCTTGTCTTAAATGGTTCTAAATTTAACTAGGAAGACAATATGCATAGAGTATATGACATAAAATCGAACCCATTGGACACATGAAAATTCAACTTGTTTTCTAATTGGTCCTCATAACTAAATAATTTAATAATCCCATGAAAATGCAATTTTATGCTTATATAATAAAAGATTAATTAAGTGTATATCTTTTCAGCAGACAGAAAGACCAATATAAACTAAAATAATTAAGGAATACCCCATAGAGATAGATGTAAGACTTAACCTCAGCCCTGCATTTTAAGTAATTGATAGATTATCAAAAAGGACCCATAAGTAGTGGAATGGATAGAGTGTCAAGCCTGGAGTCAGGAAGAGTCAACTTTCTAAATTCAAATCCAAGCCTCAGACATTTACTACCTATGTGACCCTGGGCAAGTTACTTAACCTTGTTTGCCTCAGTTTCTTTATCTTTATGATCTGGAGAAGGAAATGACAAACCATTCAAGTACTTTTTCCAAGAAAACTCTGAATGAAATCACTAAGAGTTGAATGTGACTGAAATAACTGCAATTATAAGACTAGCAGAAATAAGCTGAGAACATTCCAGGTGAGGAAAAGAGAATTAAAGCTGAAGTTCATCTCAACAACTGACAACCAGCCTTTCCCAAATCTAAGCAGACCTATAACTCTAACGCCTTCAAATCTTCTTTGGTCATCACTTGAAGAATGTTTGATTTCCACCTCCCTCTCTCCATAGCGGCAGGTGATTTGAATTAATGTTAGTATTGTATAGTGATGTAGCAGAGAGGTTAGCATAATAATTTGTCTATTCTGTTTGTGAGACAAAAGTATCTTCTAGATGAGCTTGGGGAAATGGTTTTTGCCACACTGGATTCACAATTTCTTTAAATGTTTTGTTTCTGCCCTTGGAAAGGAGTTATGATGACGGTCATTAGCATTTCAAGTGTGAATGCCTGCCGAGAAACAGGGGACCTAAGGGTTTAACTCTGTCTCTCTGTTTATTTTCTTCTTCTTGGGAGAGTTTCTTCTATGCCCTTTGCTAAAGTTCAGTGAAATTGTATGCCAAGCCAGAATTTGTAAACAAATTAGGGGATGCACAGTATAATTCAGTCATTTGTATGATAGGCTATCAGGCTATTTATTGGAGATATAATAGTGCATAACTTATTAAGAAAATGAAATTTTTTGCCTTGAAGATAAAAGTGTGGAAATGTAAAACATTGGCAACCTTAAAAGGAAAGCTCCAAAGCTCATTTTTTATAAGATTTTTTTTTCAGATTCTATAGATGTAAATCTGTGTTTGGCTAGAATTTTGAGATTCTATTTATCAACATTCAGTACTGAATATTAGAATACAAAAACAGGAGAACAAGAATATATTAAGGGGGAAAATCCAAATAAAAATAGGAAAATAAATAAATGAATGAAAAATCCTTCAAATAGGTCAGTATTAAATATTATTTATAACATTAGTAGGGAAACTTCCCCCATCAGCACAGCCCAGAACCCATTTCTAGTTGATACTTTTAAAGACTCCAAAAGCTGAGAGTGGTCATGCACCCAAGTGTCAAAGACAGTATTCCAAGTCAGCTTTTCTTGACTTCCATTCCAATGTTTTTTTTTCTATTATGCCATGTGACTTCTCTGAATACCTTGAAGTAAGGGCAGAAAACAAAAATTATTGATGATGATCATTTTTTTCTCATTTTCTTAAAAACAAAGCCTATGTGAGGAAAGCTGGAAAAACACATTAGACTGAAATAGCTCTGTATGCTTTATAATGATTTATAATTCTGAACAAATTCTGAACAAAATTCAGGTTTATGAATTATCTTCCCTTTTATTTAAAAATAAATTTGTAGATTGTAGTTATTAGAATGATAGTTGCAAGAGAAATTAGAGTCCAGTTTGTCACTTTACAAATTAGGAAATTGAGACTCACTCAGAAAGGTTAAGCGATGCCCATAATCACATACCTAGTAAGTTTCAGGGACAAAATTTAAACCAAGGACAACAACTAAAATACCAAGCTGAAGGTTCATTTATGTTAAATTATAACTTCTTCTTTACAGACTTTATGATTTTAGCATAATAAATAAAAAATAACAGTCAGGCTCTAATTCTTGGCTAATATTATCATAATCGAACTTTTTCGATAAGAGTAGTTTGGATGTTTTTGTGTCTATCTGTATGATACAAGCAGAATAGCCAAACCATGATGATAGTGACATAACTGATTTCTCCATCCCTTGGAGAATAAGGTAATCAGAAAAACAATTGAAAAGGTATATTAGTGGATTTTGCTGGAAATATTTTTGTTACCTTTAAAAAGAGTATCATAGACTCCACAAACAATTTTAATTTAAAAATTATTTAAAAATTGCTTTGTAATCACAGATGTATAGAGCACTAATTAGGCTTCTATTTAGCCAAAGGAATTCCTTGGTGTTGTTTGTATCAACAATGAACTTCAGAAAAATGATGAAAATATTTCACTCTCCCATGGTTGGACAATAGCATTTATAAAGGATGGAACTGAATGCCATGCTTCTGTGGCAAAGATAAAATGAGTGCTGGGTTAAGAATCATCAGTAGTGAAGAGGAAGCATTTCAAAGTGGTCACTATTTTTTGATTAAAAGTAATAATTGTTAATTGTCAGAGATGGCAGAAGCAGTATCATTTAAATGTTCATAACCTGAAATATACTGAAGTGGACTTTAGAATAGTTAGAAGTTTTCCAGGGACCAAAAAGTTTGTAGGCTCTGAAACACAAATTTGTATTTTAAGATTACTGTTATTAAAGAGTTATGATAAGATTATAAGAATATACTTTCAGTGGCTAAAGTCAGTAGTTTCTGGTATGAGGGTTTGCCAAGCCCCTTTTTGGTGTTCATCTTTGGTATTCATCTTTCACCCAATTCTCATCTAAGAAACTGTTGCATGCACAGTGGCCACACATCTTACTAAACCATCTTGCAAATGGAGTAAATTAGGTTACCCTCAATTTAATTTATGTTCACAAACATGTGAAGACTTCCATGGTGGAATCAACAAATGATAACAATTTCTTTCAATGGTCATAAAAGTGTCTGAAGCAGATATTATGAAGAAGTTAGAGCTTGGAAAGATATTGAAGATATCAAAATCAACTATTGCATCCCTGGACATTGTCAACTGCATTAAATGTGGAGTCATCACTTAGATGACTATAAGAGAGAAAATGACATTAATAACTGTGCAACTCAGTATCACTTAAAGCCAATTCATATTCCCCTTTTGAAGTCATTGATTCTCTTCAAAAATGAAGGACAAACAACAGCAAAAACTTTGAAAGAAAAATGTTATTCTTTCATGGATGTGGATGTGTTGCTGTTCAACATTAGAAAGCAAATTACCAACTACCAAAATTAACAGTCTTGTCCTTTTTGTCAAAAAAAAAAAAGTTGAACTACTGGTTCATTCTACTGCAAATCTGGCTTCTCCATTAGCAGGGTTTTGTTGTGTATATCTTATTATCTATCAGACAAGTTTATTAAGCCTTCTGCATGGCCTTTTATGAATCATTTTGGCTACTGAACAAGTAAACATGCAAAGTGATTTGCAAAATTTACAGATTTATCTATATAGATTGGTAGATATTTCTCTCTATATCTGTCTATCTATCTATCTATCTATCTATCTATCTATCTATCTATGTAGACTGGTATTAGATATCACCATTATCAACATCATAATTATTATCTACCACCCAGCCTTGTCCAGAGTCCTTAATTTGTTGTGTGATCCAAATTCTAGACATATTTTCCCTCCCTTTCTATTCTGTAAACCCTGATCTTCTAATTAATTTTTTTAAAAAACTTATTTCTATGCACAGGGATTTCATAGGCTGCACTGGGGCATCAAATATTTTTGCCCATACTTTTACAGATAAGTTATCATTAATTAGTGTTGTCAAATGACCTAAACAAACAGATTAGTTTGGCTTTTCTGATTTATCCTCTACCTACCTAGCCTATTATCTTGCAGAAGTTGGTAATTAAGATAATCATATTTCAATATTCAACAAATGTTTATTAAGCACCTAAGACAGGCAAGAAATTATTGCCTTATCTATGATGCCCATCTTATGAAGATGAGGAAGATACAGTCCATGGATTTAAGGAGTTTTTAGTTTACTGGTAGATATGACAAATAAATATATAGAAAATAACGCACTTTCTGCAAAATAAGAAGTACAAAAGTCCCTGCAACTTGTCCTTAAAGTAATTTCATCTATAGATTTTGTGATACAGACATCCAAAAAAAAAACATTAAGCATTATAGAATTTCAGAGTGGGAAGGAAACTCAAGTCACTAGACCAATCCAGAGTCCAGATGATTCCCTATTATCTAAACTCAATAAGTCATCATGAAATTCTCCCTTGAAAATATTTAGTGAAAGAAATTTCCTAAAGTAGCCCATTTCATTTATAGAG
Organism: Myrmecobius fasciatus; assembly: GCA_023553655.1. Lineage (NCBI taxonomy): Eukaryota > Metazoa > Chordata > Mammalia > Dasyuromorphia > Myrmecobiidae > Myrmecobius > Myrmecobius fasciatus. The sequence continues at coordinate 204,219 of JAJPUD010003944.1, forward strand.
AGCTCTAATTATTGAAAAGTTTACTTTTGTTTTTCTTCTCTGACATTAAGCTTGACTGGCTTTTTGTAGTTTTGTTTTTCTTCTCTGACATTAAGCTTGATTGGCTTTTTGCAGTTTCCATTCATTGTTTTTAGATTAGTACTTTGGAACAGGAATGAATATAATTATTCAATTTTCTGCTTATTCTTCTTAGTACTTTAAGACAGCTATTCCTTCCACCTTTGGTTTTCCCTTTTCTATTTAATCATACCCAATTCTTTCGACAAAGCTTCTATGGCATAGACTCAAACTCTTCACATTCAGTTAGCTAGTCCTCTGAATGGCATAAAATAGGTAGATATTATTTCTAAATTTTGGTGCCCATGACTAGATGGAAAACATTAGATATGTTCTTACCAAAGCAGTGCTTAATGGGGCTACCATCTCCTCATTCTTTAAAGTTATATCTCTCTAACTGCTTCCCAAAATGGCATCAATTTTTGTTTCTTTGTTTACTTGTAATACTTTTACCATTAACTCACATTGGCTTTATTTATTTTTATTGTTTATTAGTCAGAATCTGTGATTTTACTGATGTAATGAATTTATAGTGAAGTGCATCAATAACAATCAACAAATTGTCTAGAACTTAGAAGTCTGGAGAATTTTACTATAAGATCATGTACCTTGTTCAAAGTTGCATCATAAATGTTGTCTGAGATAAGATTTGAACCAAAGTCTTTCTACTTGAAGACTCTCTATCCATTATATCACATGCAGTAGGGACACGGTAGTATTTTTCCAATAAATATTAGAGTGAATATGCTTACACTTTCCATTGTTTTTGATTTCCCTAGCATTAGCAATAAGACAACAGAAAGTAATTACAGGCATAAAAATAGGTATAGATTTGATAAAATTATCCCTATTTGCTGATGAAATGATGACTATGCCATATTTGGTGATATATTCTAAATGAATATTTTTAAACACCATTTTATAATTAATTAGAAGAGAAGCAGTCCATATATAACAGTATGAAGTGTTATGTTATTTAAAAAATGAGGAATAGAGGCAAATACAAAAGATAAAATGGAAAACTCTGATTATACGAAACTACAATTTCTCTAATATGGGTTTGCTATCTAAGCTAAGCTATGTAAACAATAAATAAAAAACCAGAATAGGATTCCAAAGTCAGACATGACTGAAATTGTTCAATAATATTTATGTGTGTGTAAAATTAATAGCCATTCCCCAATAGATAAATTGTTACAGGATATGAACAATCAGTTCTCAAAAGAAGAACTATCTACTAAAATATTTACAGCAATACTTTTTGTGATAGCAAAGAATTGAAAACAAAGTAAATGCTTAATGATTAAAAGTGGCTAAACAAATTGTGACTCAATGTTATGGAATATTACTATGCAATAAGAAATTATATATGTGATGAATATATTAATCTGCATGAACTGATGCAGAGGAGGATAGTTATGATAATGTATAAAAAGCATAAGATAGTCATAAAAATTGTTTAAAATAAAAACTATGGGCTACCACTTTTGCAATAGTGACATTGCTTTATTTGAAGGATATAGACAACTTTAATATTAGGAAATACTAGTGTATTTGTGTGTGTAGTGATCTATTTATTGATTGATCACACCTTTTAGCACTAAGTTATGTGGCAAATACATTTAAGACTAAATGTCTAATATGTGATTTATTGAGAAATGAATCCAACTCTCAAAAATCTATCAAAGTGCATTCCAAATCTCCAGTAAGTTTGCAGTAACATTTGTCTTTCACAACTTGGAACACATTCACTGTAATTGTTGCTGTGTTCATCTAATGGCTAAAATTAACCACTCTACTTGTAAATGAATGGCGATTCATTTGTTATGATGGACTAAAGTGCTAACCTGAAGATATATGAAGGTATATGCTTCAATATTTACAGGAAATCATTGAGGGCATAAAGGTAAACAGAGTTGGAAAAGGGGAAAATAATTAATGTAAAGTGACCAGTCAGTTTAGAAGACCAGGGAAAGTTAAAATTTACATTTAAAGGTGTAATAAAATATACAGTTTAGAAAGTATAGAACAAAAGATAAGATAATGTATTTAGAAAGGAAAACCCCAAAACAAAAAATCAGTCCAAAGAAAATTCCCATTCTCTTAAATATCATAAATGTTAAGTAATAATAATAATAATAATAATAATATCGTTCTTAGATATATTTGGCCAGATTCTACAAGGAAGTAGTTCAAACCATTATGAAGTTATGAAAAAGAATTCCCTCAGATCTATAATATTGCTGTTTGCATATATACTTAAATAAAAACATGCAGAATATTAACTCCCTTCTGTCACTCAGAACTCTTCACAATCTTGTATCTTTCCTACCTTTCCAGACCTTTCACTTTATTTCTTTCCACCCCTTTTATTGTTCACACATACTGGCCCCCTTGCTATTCCTCACACACAATAATCCATCTTCCTTCTCACTACCTTTTCAGAAACTGTCTACCATACCTAGAATTTTTCTCTCCACTCAATCTCAGTACTTAGCATGTTAGAATACAAGTTTCTTAGGGGTAAGAACTGTTTCGTATCTATCTTTTCATCTCAGAGGTTTAGCATAGTGCCTGACTATAGTAAGTGCTAAACAAATTTTTAATTGATATAATCATAGATTTGATTGAATGTCTACTTTTGTAATTCAATTTGGTTTAACACATATTTATTGGATGCCTACTAGGCATATTTTGTAGAAGTAACCATATGAGTAAAAGATCTAAAAGTTTCTGAATCAAAGATTTAATTATTAAAAATATAGAACAGTGAAATTTCCCTATCTATAATTCTTCACTTATAATTTCTCAAGAGCCCTTTGATTATTTTCAGTAGACACTTCATAATATAATCACCTCTATATTAAGAAACTGGATCTCCTAACTGAATCTTTTACTTGCTCTGCTTTCATCATCCAACAACTTATTTTAAATTGTCATCATTAGACAATTCTCTAAACTAAACTTAGAATTGTCTACTCCCAAGATGATTTCCTTTATAATATATATATATATCATTATTGTTTGTATATATATATGTATATAACATTAATGTACATAGTTATTTGCATGTTATTTCCACAATTAAACTGTGAAGTCCTTATGGGCAAAAGTATTGTTTCCTTTTTTTTTCTTTTTCTCATCTCCATCATTTAGTAGAATGTCTGATACATGGCAAATGCTTAATAAATGCTTTTTGACTAATTGATACCGAAATTAGAGACTAAAACACACTGGTTGTTTCCCATCCTCATGTATCTATCTCTTTCCTGCTCCTTCTGTTTCTGCTAATGTTATGGTGGTTGATAGTTTGTCTGGCATTTTGATCACACACCTAGATCTACTGCTCCAGTTCTTATAGATTTTTTAGTTAAAGACTACTGGGATAGACTTTGGACTACTTGTCTTTCTAGACTTGTTATATCTTTGTCTACCTGATTGCTATTAGCTTACATGACATTGGATCCCATTCCAATTCTGACCCTGTCCTAAAGTGCTCTTTAAATGCTTATGACCTAATCCATCATTTTCAGATTGAACTTTTGGTCTGCCCTAATTGGAATGTCAGGTGTATTCTGCTTTTCTGGTATCAATGTCTATTCTGTGCTCTCTGAACAATTTGTTGCCCTTGGATTACCATATCCATGATATTTAAGAAGTTCTCATCTTTCCAGAATGCTGTGTTTTTGGAAAATATTCAGTCTTCCTTCTTGCTGTTCTTCTTGTTCTTTTTGTTCTTGTTCTTCCGCCTCTCCTTCCTCCTTTCCTTTTTCTTCCTCTCCTCCTCCTCTTCCTCCTTCTTATTATTATTATCCTCCTCCTCTTCCTTCTCCTCCTCCTTCTCTTTCTTTCTTCTCTTTTCTACTCCTCCTCCTCTTCCTTCTATTCTCTTTTTCCTTCTCTTCCTCCTCCTCACCTTCCCCTCTCCTACTCCTCTCCTTTCTCCCCTGTGGCTTCTTTCCTTCCTTCTTTGGAAAGTTTTGTGAGCTAGTTAAGCAAATTAAATTTTAACAATCTTTATCTGCTTTAATCATATACCTGGACTTATATGTTAATACCAAATTACTAACTAGTCACTATATCTGAGTCCCACCAAAACAATCAAATTATTTGTTTAGGCTGATATTTTATTGCAGTGGAATTATTTACAGGAAAAGGGTTTTACTTTTCCACTTTTCCATATAGGAAGATGATCTAAGAAACAGGGCAGCTGGCAAATCAACAGAGGAAAAACCCTTGTCCCCAAAGACTTTGTGGAATTTTGTTGATAATATTTAAATTATTTAATGTGTTTCCTATTCATTTTAATTTACTGATTATAGATCTTTTACATAAGGTACAGACATGACTGGACTTTGATTATTTCTAATCAAGAAATATATAGTATTCTCAGTTTAATATTCACTACTTGTACTATTATGGGTTAGGAGGTCAGGATGACTGTTAGGGACATACCATTAACACTTTTTGAGGGTAGTCAAATCAAGTCCTTTAATCAATCTGTATCTGCTCAGTTTCTCTATTGGAAACACACAATTTATTATATCTAGTGAGTCCATAAATCCTTTCATAATTTTATAATAGGATGTGGGCAGCATTTGAAAGGCTCTTGGTCAAAGAGGCCTGAAGCACTTCTGTATACACTCTGGGAGTAGCAAGCAGCATTCTCTCTGTAATGGAGTGATAGGCAGGAAGAGCTAATATTTCAGCTTTGATTATGGCATGAAATGAGTGGATAATAATATATCAGTGATTGGGATGGAATGATAAGTTTTGTTCAAGGTTTCCCAGTATAAAACTTCTTTCTTCACTCTGGGAAATATAAGAATTGCTAATTCTCTATTTTTTTTTCTTTTAGTGAAAATTCACAAATCAAGATTGTACTCTGACACAGAAACTCCATGTAAACTCTAACTCTCTTTCTTTTTAAGGGTTGTTCCCTGTTAATTTGTTTTCTGGAAAATAAGTTCTAAAGAAGTTCATATAAACTAACAAATACATGTGATCAACATTGTTTATATGAATAGTTATAACAAAATGATAGATTTTCCTCTGTACTTTCTAGTGGGAAACAACTTCTAAGTACCAGGAGAAAATCAAAAGAAAAGAATTATGAAATTTGGGTTTGTATAATAAAATCTAAGGAATGTATGATCTAAAGGATTTTCAGCAATGTAATATCTGTACTAATACTGCTCAGGTGTGAAATGTTCACTCAAATATGAAAGGGGCTTTCTCTTTCCAAATTACAATTGCATTTTTGATAGAAGATATCTTTTAAAGAGGTTCTAAGATCCTGAGCCAGAAGAGGCAATAGATTTTGTCACACTTTTATTTCACAGATAAGGCAACTGAGGTTCATTAAGTTAAAATGTCTTACCTGTTAGATAAGTACTACTCAAAATTTGATTTAAACCAAGAGCTCAGATATCACCTAAATCTGTAATGATTGTAGAGGTGATTTATAATTGGTGAGATACATATAAGTCAGTTCATGTTCTATGTTAAATTATTTCATATAAAAATGTGCAATCAAAACAGGCAGTGCAGACTAGAGGCTTAATTTGGAATAGGAACAGTTCAGGAAAGCCAAACTTTATTGAAGAGAAAAAAAAGATTTATTGCCTGAATTATGCAATGACTCATTTATTAATAACACTTTCTTTGTGCATTGAACTGTACAACTTCCAGGCAAGGATGCAGAAGGTCTTTTGACTTCAAGAAACTACAAAGTAATTGGAGAATGGAGCATATGTGTTCAGGATGCCTCAGTATTTCAACAACCACAGATTTTAGGGTAGATGCTTTCTTCACCAATGCTGGTTACAACTCTTTTAGACTTTGAGTAGCTTTTCTGAGCTATGATATCAGAACAATTAAGTTTTGGCTAAAATACTAACTTACAGAGGAAGTCTTTTATGATCCCTCTTATTTTTAGATTTTCTTCCTAATGATTAGTTATAATTTATCCTGTATACATCTTGATTATACATAGCTATTTGCATATTCTCTCTTCCATCCTATGAGCTTCTTGGGAGCAGCAACTTTTAAAATGTTTCTTTGTATCCCCAATGCTTAACACAGTATCTAGCACATAGTACATACTTAATAAATATTTATTTCTCTAACTTGGAATCAATATGGCTATGGGATTCTGCATTTTTCTATATTGAAGATTGAATAAGAGTTATATTAGTCTACAACAGAGGCTAAATCAAAGTCCTGCTTGCTTTTTGGGACATCCCAGTGTTTTGATCCATTTTTGCAGTTCCTCAGATCAAAGAAACAGCTGTAGGCCATGATATAGCATTGAAGAAAACTTCATCCATAATATCCTTAAGATAAGTAGAAATCACAGTTCAAGATGTGAATGAAAAATTGTGATGAAATTCATAATAATAAAATTATAATCTGAAAAAGTTAATGCTTATAGAAACTAGTAACAGTGAGATCAAGGTAAAGAAAGTTCAAAAGTAAGAAAAGATGATATAATGGCAAGATTAATAGACTAGGAATCCATAGATCTGAGTTTGAATACTGACCGTGTCACTAAAGTGACAATGGACAAATCACTTCAGCTCTATGTCCTCTCACTTTTCTTATCTCTAGTTAACTTTCAGGAAGGAGTTGAAACAAGTACTAAGCCTGAATTAACAAATAAGTGTGTGAATAACTCTGGTCTACATTGATTAATTTCAGGGGAAATTAGCTTATTTCAGCATTACTTTGATTCTGTTTTTGTTTTTGTTTTTGTTTGTTTGTTTCTCCTCAATAATAATCTGGATTTACTATCCACACTGATTGAATTCCTGTTAAGACATCTCAATCCTGACTTTGCTTCTTGAAAGAAAAAAAAAATCCCATTGAATTAGAATCATTAGTAGTACAAGGAATTTGGATTTTATAAATCCACTCTAATGCCATATCTTTACAAAGGTACCTTTTCACCTAATAGATCTTTTCCACCTAAGTGGCTTTGACTTAGGTCCCTTCAATTTACCAATTCATCCCATTACTTTAGTTACTTGATGACCTAGTCAGATAACCAAATGTAAGGAAAGAGAAAGAAAAGCAAAAACTTTACCTTGCAGCTTTTTTCCTTGAATGAACACAGGTAAAAATGAAGGGGACGGAAAAGGTTTCCTGGTACATGAAGGGTGAATTGATTTATATCTGTGTGCCACTGGAATTCAGTTTCAAAACTAATGATAGTGGCTTCATGTAGCATGGTTAATATTCTTCCCCACATCCTATAGGCCCCCTTTGGTCCTTAGCAAAAAGAAATGAAAATGACCCCAGGAGCTAAAAGCCTCTACTAAGGCATTGGATCAATGACATCTTCTTCCTCATCTTACTTTATTTATTTATTTATTTATTTGTGTGTGTGTGTGTGTGTGTGTGTGTGTGTGTGTGTGTGTGGTACATCTTTTCCTTTTAAAAAAATATCACTTGAGGGCAACTGTCTCCTCCCAGCCCCCTCCCCCGTTTTGAATGTTGCTAATGTTAAAGTCCTCTCCCTGCTCCAATAACAGGCCACTACAATATAACTGGCTGGGCTTGGCTGCCAATCTATAATGTTTCTGGCCATGATTAATCTGATAAATAATAAATATATCAATCTAGTCTTTTAGACAAGGACAAATTCTTACCAGCGGGGAGGCATGAGGCCTCTTTTACAGCTGCCTGTAGTGCTGGAATTAATTATTTAATGCTTAATTCTTCAGGAAATGAGAAAGTTTTGATTAATGTTGTCCAGTGTCATTTCTTGCTTGTTTGATATGTGTCAGATAATTTTTCCTCTGCAGTTGCTCTGAAGAAGCCAGAGGCTACTGTCACTAGGATCAGACACTGAATTTCTAGAGATTAATTGAAGTGAAAATTTAGAGGAGAGCCTCAGAAGCGCCTGCCTAAGATAACCTTTCACAGGCTAAATTTAGCTTCATCTGGTAATGCTGATGCCCACTGCCCTGGTGTCACACATTTATTTTTAATGCAAAGAGGAACTATATTTGGTTTCCTGTTGGTTTTTTTTAAAGCTGACTTCTCTTGTTGGCATGGTTAAAATACTTATTTGGAAAGTATTTCAGTGTTATTTCCAACCCTGGAAAAGTACTAATGGACAGATATCAATGATAGATTATCCTTTATCACTCCTAAACTAGGCATCTAAATAACCTATGGTGAGTATTCATGACAAATAGGAGCAAAGTTGTTTCTCATTAAGCCTAATTTTGGGTAGCAAATACGTTAGTAGTCTACATCATAGAGTGTTGGGCCAAAACCACATCAAACTGTGACCTCTTTTTCATAAGGCCTCTGTTGGTCTAAGCTTTTGAAAATAGGTCTGACATGTCTTTTTAAAATGTTGCAAAAGGCAAAGAAAGCATTCATTTTTCTGATTCCCTTGCTTAAGAAATCAGACTTTGATAAAGAGAGGGATTTTTGTACAGGAGAAAGAGCATAGGAGATTTGGATTTTATTACTGGAACTGGTTTTTACCATGCTATGTGTCTTGGACTAGCCTAAATTTTCTCACCTGCAAAATGAAGAATTTTTTTTTTCAAAGGTACTTTTAAACTCTCAAGTTCTATAATTCTCAGAATGGATTGGCTTTTAAATCTTGTTTGGATCTTTAGTTTGAATCTATGGTATTATTGTTATTTACTATTTTTGTATCACCCCTTCTACCCACTTCTCTCCTCTTCTACCTCATATCTTTGTTCCATGTACTTAATTGTTTTTGATGTCCCAAAGACAAGGCTCAGTCATTATTATACATAGTCTCTTTTAAAAGTTTCGAAAATATTTCCAAGTCTTTTTTTTCTGATTAGGAAAGAATGAGTTAATGTTCTACTGGCTATAGCTAAGGTCAAATTTAAAAGTCAAAATTAACCAGTACCATTTGGTTAAGATGTTTACTTTGTGGTGAGTAGACCGTTTTAATTAGGCTAGTTAGAAGTTAGAAGCTAAAAACATGTAACTAACTTTTCAAAATTTTATTGAAGTAGAGAAGAAAGAAAGAAAGAAAAAATGTTTCTCTCCCTATTGAAATATGGTAGAAAGAGGGTTTGTTGCTGTTTTGTTTTGTTTTTACCTCTTCATAACTATGGATAGAAAATTGGAAATGGAGAAATAGATTCTCTAGTGCTTTAAAGAATATTAAAAGTAGTTAAGTCTCCAGCTGATGGATCAGAGAAATACAATATATATTTATATATTGTATTTCTCTGATCCATACTATATATATATATATATATTGTATTTCTCTGATCCATATCCATATATATATATATAAATATATATGTAATCTATTTATTTATCTAGCTATATTTCTGTCATCTAATTAATCGAATCTTAAGGTATTAATTCTGCATGTCTCAATTTATGTTTCATTTTAAAAATACACAAAATACTAGCAATTTCATCAGATCTTTTTAAAATATTAAATCATGAAAAGTAATGTCCATTTTTGGCTATCAATTTTTCTCCCACAAATATGGATATTGAAGAAATAAAATCCTACTCTGTATGGTGTCAATCTTTCTTATATGAAATGAATCAACAAACATTTAGCTCTATGCTAGACACTGGAGATTGAAAGACAAAAAATAAATACTGTCCTCAAGGAGTTTATAGAAAAGACAATATGCATGTGTTCTCATATGAATACCTACAAATTGATTATGTTCAAAATACAAATAAATTAAAGGTATTGGGGAGCATAAGACATACTAAACTCTGGAAAAGCACTAAAAGTTTCAGGTAGGGCAGAGGTGGTCTTTGAGCTAAATATGAACAACAACAACAAAGAAAAAATCCCCCAAATCAGTGATTTTCTTAAAAATGAGTGAAGAGGAAATTTTTCCCATGAATGACAGATAGGGGGTCACGTACTTAGTATTCACTCCTATGGGAGGAGGAACTCACAGTCTCAGAAGACTTGTTTCACAACTTTTAACAACAATGAGTAGAAAACTTTCACTGTCTGTAGACACAATTTAACAGTGGTCAAGTGTAGAAGAGCCTTCTTCCTTGGGAGGAGGTATATGAAGAAGATTGGAAGAGCAAGAGTCTATAATCTAGCATAAACTCCAGCTCTGCTGATTTTCTGACCAAAGCCATATTAATCTGTTCATTTAAATTGTTGCACACACACACACACACACACACACACAATGCATATACATGCACAGAAGGTGTGAATGTACTTTGGGAACAGTGAACTCTCCCCAAATTAGAAATTAACTTTGTTTTTTAACTGAAGATTTGTTTTTGTTCAGTGGGTCACTTTCTTAGAAGGGGTAGGAGAAAATTGGTGCAGACAATGTCTTTGATTTTCTTCCTATGTATATAAATGTATTTGCTGGGCAAATGTCTGAGTAGAAGTATACCGGATATGCACAAAGAATTATGGATGGCCTCAGAATGTCATTTGGTTCACAATGAATCATGACAATTTTAAAAGAAACTTCAGCGCTTACCACACAGGTTTGGCAAAACACATGCATAGACATATATGTTTATATTAATGATTCTTACATGGTTGTTCTCTCTTAATGAAATCAGTCACTGTTCTCCAACTTCAGTCATTCTTAAACCAAAGACAGGCAAAAAAGGAAATGAGTCTTCATTAGTACCTGGGCTTCAAGTGAAGTTACACAAAGTATGTAAGCTGCATTAGCTAAAATCAACACAAAGACAGAGGATAGGCTAAACACAAAAGCGACTTTAGAAGTTGAATTTGTTTAGGGAATTTGTATTTTCTGCTGCTTTCCCTGGAACCTATTTGCATTTTAAATAATTAAAACATTAAAACTGAAAAATTTATAAATGAGAGCTGCTAAGAGAATCCTGCTTGGCAGACAATAGAAAAGAAATTATTACCCTGCTAGGTTGGCTTTAATGTCATATCTGTCACTCTCCCCAAGGTAGGTTCATTACCATCTCAAGTGCACCCCTGCAATTCTCAACATATAGGAGTGGACCTATATGCATGCATTCATGCTCTGTCTCCCTCTTTCTCTCTCTGTCTCTGTTTCTCACTCACTCAGACACACACACACACACACACACGTGCTTCTTCCACCTACCTCTCTCCCTTTAATTTATATACTCTTGTGCTTTTAATGACTTTATCTCTAGAGGATTTTAATCTCATTGTTAACTCACCCGAACAGAATCTCTGTTGTTTCAATAATTTCTCTCCTCCCCTAGATTCCCCCCCCTTTTTTAAAGCAGAAAAAGTTCATTTTGGAAAAAAGGGGGGTGCGGGGGGGCGGAGGTGGCAGGGAATTCATGTGGAGAGTGACAGAACGCTTTGTCCAGCGCAGCTTTGGCTGGTTGTAACAAGCGTCAGGACATTAGACGCAACAAAAGCTGGATTGGCAGTATCATCAATCACTGCCCTGACAGTCGACTTCAGTTTGTTTGTTCCACTCTGCATAATAAGTGATTGGATCAGGTTTAATTAGATATTGGGTAATCAATCATTGCCAACAAGGCAACTCAGCTTGGGATCTAGATGCTGCAAGGGGAAAAAAAAAAGCAAATCTCATCTAGTGTGCATAAATACTCCAACATATAAGCACACACAGTGGTGTGTAACAGAGGAAAGGTATAGAGATGTCTGCACGATGGCACATAATAGAATAATTCACATCTGTACTACTTGTTACAGACATCAGTGGTGTGACATTTTACTTTCACTGCATAATTACTTTTCAATATAATATAATATGCAGACCTGAGGGAGGAAGAGAAAGCAATTAAATTATTCTCTGGTCCCTTTTCCTGTCGCCTTCACCAAAAGTGACCAGAAGTTATTGCTTCAGTGCATAGCCATTTGGGGGTTGATCAGAGCATAATGAAGGACATACTCTAACTTACCAACACCATTATAAATTTCAGTACTCATCTCATGTTAACTCTTTCTTTTGGGAGAAAATGGATGCAAAAGAAAATTTTACATTTATAAGGCATATTTACTGACTAAAATCTATGAAGCACAAATTGCATCTCCCTGAATTATTGCCAGAGATGAAATTTAATTCTTTCTCACTAGTTCAGTGGGCCCATGTAAAGAAGAGAATTGAACTATGGCATTTTTCTTAGAAGAGAATATTCTTCTTAAAAGAATATTCCTAACCTTTGTAGGAAAGCTAAATGGGAGGACTCATCATATTTATTATGGGATGCCAAAGGTTATGTCAATCCCTTTATGCATCTTATTAACTACAAAGACAATTTGGTTTGGGATCTTGGGAACTCCAAGTGTTCATCTTAGTTCAGTGACTTTGTGCCCTGTGACCCTGAATAATTACACATCAGTTTCCCTTTAGGGCATTAGTCTGTTCAGGAATAAAATGGGAATATCTACATTGAGTGTGATTTTTCTTTTTTTTCTTTTTTTTGAATTGACAACATTAGTTTCCTTCAAGCTCTTTATAAGCAGTCTTGCTATTTCCCCTGCCTCCTTTTTTACTTTAAAAGGGAAAAGGGAAAAAAAATCTTCCCAACTCTAATATTCTGATACATTTGCTTGTATATTTTGTCATTCAATGAGTTCTGAAAAAAGTAAGAGAATAGAACAAGTGGAGGAAATACATGCTATATGACATGGCAATACTTGTTGAAAGAATGAATGAATGGAAGAATGAATAAATTCTGAATTGTCCAGCAGGGATTTAGTATATATGCTATGAACAAGTGGCATGACTTCTGTTTCAAATTTAGAGGTTCATAGACTTAGAATTGATATGTACCTTAGAGGTCAGCTATTCAAATGTCCTCATTGTCCAGATGAAGAACAGGTTACAAAGTTAGTAGGTTATATTGCCGGAATTTAAATGTAGACTACTCTGATTCTAAATCTAGCATTCTTTCCATTGTCCAATACTGACTCAGTTACTAGTGACCAAATATTCCTTCTTGCTTTTAGCTAAGAGTGAGAGTAACAAAAGCTGGAGATACAACAGAATTGGTCAGAATTGACTCACAATGCAATTGTAAATTAATACTGATTTGAGCAGCAAAGAATCTGTCACAACAGCAAAACATTATACAGAATGCATTATTTTAGCTATGTATCACAGAAAAGAAAATCATATAATAAAACTTTATGATGAAATGATTCATATAAGTTCTTTGAAGATGAGGAAAATGAGGCTTAAAATGTTAAAATACTTGCCAAAATTTACCAAGAATAAAATAAATTTTCCATAAATCAGGCAGTCCAAAAAGTCACTGCCCCCCCCAATAAATTCCTTTTCTCCTTGTCTTATCACTATCTATACCCTAATACAGAAGGAATAATGTCATATGCTAAGGGCCAGGATGATTGCATTAACCCCTCCAAGAACCATTCTGATCTTACTCCTTAGTTTCTGAATAATGATAGATTTGCACCAAACCTATCAGCTATAAATCCATTTTATCTAAATCAAATGTAACTTCATTATTGATATCAATCATCTTATTCTGATTTCTAACATATTTTAATTGCACTGCATCTTTTCCAAACTTTATCTTCTCTGCTAAAGTCTTCAATGATAACCCTAATCCCCTTTCCCCTCAGCAAATCACCTTACCCTTTAGGTTCTCTTACTCATACTTTTCTTATTGAAAAGCAAGAGGTAGGTTTCAGAAAGTGGAGGCCATGGATTTCTTCTTCTTCCTTGCTCCACAAATCAAATCCTGTCTGTATTTATAATTTTCCACTCCTCCTTTGCTCTAATGTCAGGGAATTAAGATGGACTCTTCTTTCAAAGGTTAACCTTTTTTACTTATACATTTGATCCCATCCCCTCCTTTCTCCTCCTGGAGTCTTTCCCATCAATCATTTCTTTTCTTTCTGTCTTCTCCAATATCTCCCTATCTACTGGCCCCTTCCCAAGTGTAAAGAAACACATTCATGTCTCCATTATAATTTAAAATAAAAAACAAACAAAAAAATGTCTTTGAACTTGGCCTCCATTCAAATTTGAATGCTATAGCTCTCTCCCCTTTCACTGGTAAATTCCTAGGAGGACCAACCAATATTTGATATTTCATTCCTTTACTACCATTTGGAAATTAACTTCCATGCCCTTATATTGTCAAACCATCTCAATCCTTGCTGTGCAATGTCTCTTGCATATGCTTCTATCATCTTAATTCTGACCCACATTATCTCTAACCAAAACTATTGTAATTTTATTTTAATTGGTATCTAGCATCTTTCATTCTCTATGATCTCCTAATCATCCCTTTTGCCTCCAGAAAAATAATCTTTCCAAGGTACATTCAATTATATCAGTGGAGTTATACTCCCTCTGTAATTATTTGTAATTTATCCTTTATATATATTGCTACACTTGGTTATTTGCATTGTCTCCCACATTGATTTGAATACTTTGAGAACAACTGAGATTTTTTGTTTGTTTCATTTTAATTTGGTTTAGTTGTTTTGTTGTTCATATGCCTTTTCCTTTCTTTATGTTTCTAGGACTTAGCAAAGTGAGTGGAACATAATAGGAACTTTAAATGCCTGGTGCTTGATTTGACCATGAATCTTTTGTCCAAAATTTTCCAATACTTTTCCATATCCTCTAAGACAAAATGCAAACTCAGCCTGAAATTTAATATGTAAGTATAGAATATGTAAGAAAAGGAATTATTGAATAAAAACTCATGAAAATAATTGACAAACTTTGAAGGTGGAAGTGAAAAAAGGGGGGGCGGAGCCAAGATGGCGGAGTGAAAAGGTGACTCTCTGCCTCTCCTCCAATCTGCTCTCAATTCAACAATAACATAATCCTCTGAACTGATCATCAAGTCAATGAATTCAGAAATATTCGGACACTGCTTTCTGGAGAACCTCATATCAGGTTTGTCTGACTCGGACACAGAGATAAATAGACAACTCCTGTGTAGGCCAGAAGTGAGGGTGGGACTCAGCTCAGCTCATTGTGGCAGAAATTCCAAACTCCAAACTCCAAATTCCAAACACGTGGAGTTTTTCTGAGGCACTCGGGACACTCTGCCCTGATTGGGGGCAGATGTTCTGGCAGCCCCCACCGGTCCAGCACCTTAAGTTAATTCGCAGAAGTGCCCCAGGGCAAAGATCTTCAAAGCTTCTCCAATACTGGAGTATTATTTGGGGGAGGGGGTAATCAAAAGCAAAGTACTGAGGAGGGGGAAGGGAGAAAGGGGAAAGGAAAGGAGAAAACATAACTTGGGTAAATAAGATGGCAGGAAATAAAGAATTAGTTATTCTAACAGTGAATGTGAATGGGATGAACTCTCTCCCATAAAGCGGAAGCAGATATCAGACTGGATTAAAAAACAGAATCCCACAATATGTTGTCTACAAGAAACACATCTAAAACATACTGACATATATAGGATGAAGGTAAACGGCTGGAGCAGAAAATATTATGCTTCAGGTGAGCAGAAAAAAGCAGGGGTAGCAATCCTTATCTCAGATCAAGTAAAAGCCAAGATAGATCTAATCAAAAGAGATAAGGAAGGAAACTATATTTTATTAAAGGGTACCATAGATAATGTAGCAATATCTATACTAAATATATGCACCAAGTGCAATAGCACACAAATTCCTAGGGGAGAAATTAAGAGAGATGCAAGAAGAAATAGACAGCCAAA
>JAJPUD010003945.1:0-17956 GCA_023553655.1 Myrmecobius fasciatus
TCTCTGATTTGGATGACCAGTAAGGTCGAATGCCAGACATTTCGAGAAGCTGATGACTTCTGACTTCCCTGTCCATTTTTAAGTTCTTAGACTTCGACATTCTTGTCAGCCCACATTTTTAGGTTCCTTCCTCTTTTGGTGAGCTTAATCATAACTAATAGGAAAGATTGTCAAGAAAGTTACTGGTAGAGCAAGCTATTGAAATGCTAATCGGGAGTAGGAGTCTTGATTATAAACTATACCAGACACCAGAAGCCTCTCAAAGGCCTTTGCTTAATGAAGGCCATTGTGGAGAATTATGTTTACCGGATGAGAAATACTAATTTAGAGCAGCAGTCACAGTGGGAGGGCTGACTAAAGCTGGGCATCCAGTTTGCCACACAAAGCACCAAACCCCAGGCCACCTGGCTGAAAGCATGAACTGACCTTGGGAAGCCAGAACCACAGCATGGCCCTCAATCCAGGCAAGTGCAGCGGCTTATTATGGTAATAGCTTGTTATGTAGGGCAGCAGGCACCTGTGTACCCGCATCCCTTCGTGCCCTTATAAACCACTGGATTTTGGCCGAAGCCCAATCCAGAATGTTCTAGGATGGGAGTTGGAGGGGAGGTTCCCATTTTGCTGGAGAGTTTTGAGGCTGTGCCAGGACTCCTGGAACAGAATTTAAATGAGCCCTGTCTCCACTGCTGGATTGGAATCACTTGGAGCCAGGATAGACCCGAGTAAACCCCTTGACCTTTTTGACTTGAAAACTTCTGATCAGATAAAAAAATCTCCCTCTAGCTGGGGCCAGTGTCACTGTTTGCCTCATCGACATTTATCTTCATGTTGGATTTCTGAAAAGTGCTCAGCCCAAACTCTCAGGAACAGAGAGCTTCCAGTCTCCAGCCCAGTGGAGCTGCTTCCAGGCCCGATCACTGCTTTGTCACTGCTGCTCCTGCTTTCCCCTGAGATTGCCTTACATCTACTCTGTGGCATCTTGTTATTTATTTATAGTTATTTACACAATATTTTCCTCCCTTAGAGCACAAGTTCTTTGAGGTCCAGGACTGTATTTTTGCTTTTCTTTGTAGCCTCAATTCTTAGTGTAGGACTCTATTATTGCTTAATTAAGTGCTTAATAAATGCTTGTTGACTGGTTGTCTGATTTGCATCAGGTTAGTTGGAAGGACTCTTTCTAGAGGATCAAGGAATGTAGGGTGTGACTTTTGTGAGACAAAAAGTACTCTGTGAATCAAAGAAATCCAAGTCTCAATTCCACCACAGGCAAATTTTTATGATGTCAAGAGCACAGACTTAAAGGGTGGAATCAGGATATTTTTGTCAAAATGCCAGGGCAGCTAGATGAGGCAGTGAATAGAGCACCAGCCCTGAAGTCAGGAGGACCTGAGCTCAAATGTAGCCCCAGACATTTAACACTTGTTGTCTGTGTCACCCTGGGTAAGTCACTTAACCCCAATTTCGTCACGGGAAGAAAGGAAAGTGTCTACAGTATAGGTTAATCCCAAAGAAGACTAAAGTGAATGACCATCTGAGGGAAAATAAAAGTAGTTCATATTTATATAACACAAGAACCCGGTGACATAAGTAATTCAAATATTTTCCAGATAGAGAAACTGCTGGTAATACAGCTGGTGAATGGGGTAATTAGGATTTGAATTTGGGTCTTCTGACTCCAGATGTAGTATGTTTTGTTTGTTTGTTTTTCCCGCACTGTTTTTCAGTTGGAGAGCTGTGCACAATCAGTGGGTCTAGCTGCTTTCCTTTAGATCAGTGAATGTCTAAAGCATGTGCCTTCCACACTCCATGACTTTGGCCCAGTATTCCAATCAAGTGTTGCATTAAATTAGCATTTAAAGAGTGAGGGATAACAAACAGATGGGCAGCCTGCATGTGGCACTGGCATCCTTGAGCTACAAGACCTCTGGGAAGGCTTCCAGCATGCTGAGAAGACCCTCTGGAGGATTTGGGTCATAGGCAAGAATCATGGAGGTTGAGAAGGCCGACCTAGCTGGATTATAGTCTCTCTAATTGGAAGAAGTACTCACACTAATAAGATCAGGTATCCACCAAAGGGCAAAGCCTAGGCAGCCACAAAATTATTTTTTGTATCTTGCCCTGCATAAAATGAACTTTTGCCCTGACCTTTGCTTCAATATGCTTTTTCCATTTATTGCTTTTCTGTTGTACCTCCTGTATAGGGCTATTAAATTTCACATATTTTCAGCTTCATTCAAGGGATTCATTTTAGATCTTAAAAAAAATCTTTTTCTCCTCAAACTCAGTCCACTTTAGATTTTAGCAACTCTTTTCTACATTACTGATCTCACTACTGAATCTTACTTCTTAATCTGGCTTTCATGAAACTTAAATATAACCTATAATTGGACCTCTTGGTACCTTGGTCTTCCCAGTAATACTAGCAGCAGTTTCCCACTCTCCCCACACTGCTGAAGGAGCAGTGCCTGTCATGCTGCTGCTGCTGCTGTGAGAAAAGGCAGGCACATCCATCCCTTTTATTTTGGGAGGATCATACTAGTCTGAGCAGCTCTTCTCCATACTCTTCCCAGTCCTGAAGATGATGTCTGAGGTAACTAATGCTTGAGATCCAGGGGAGCCCTACTCCCCAGAAACTTCATTACTGAGCTTCTCAGTTGTAAATACATAAGGCTCGGGCTGCTGCTCACAGCAGTAGCACTGTCCCCGGAGCTCATATTCTCAAGGGTAGAACGCTATCTTCCAAATCTATACCTTTGCAATGACCTCCCCTGTGCTTGGGATGGGCACCCTTGTGGGTAAATATGTCCGTAGTGCTACTATGTGACAAATGCTACGGGTAGAGAGAAAGGCAAAAGACAGTTCCTCTCGTGAGGTTTCTGTCTTGCACCCCTCTCCTTAAATAGAGGATTTGGGGGAGCTCTCTACTCAGAGGGAAAGAGGGGTGTTTGGAGGGAGAAATACCAAACATGTGTGATTTTGAGATGGTGTGATCTTACAGGAAGGTGAGTTTATGGAGAGTGTAATAAATCCCTCTTTTCCTTCAGGACCCAGTATAGTGCCATATTCCACATGAAGCCTTGCCTGACAGCCTCCTCCACTACTAAGTTCTTTCCTCATCTTTAACTACTTTGTGTTTATTCTCTTTATAAGCACATGCATACATACATGTACACATACACATACACATGGGTACATGCATGTATGTACTTATACACATATGTATATACTTACATGTGTACTTATATACATAAGATGTCCACCTCTCTAGAAAGTAAATTTCTAGGAAGTAGGCAATTTTGTTCTTGTATCTCCAAGGCCTAGCACAGTGCACAAACATAATAAGTGCTTAATAAACGTTTGTTGATTGATTAAATGGATTTCCCACACACCTTGCTTCCTCCTTCCCCAACTTCCAATTGGATATCTGTTTTTTGATTGAGTAAGGCGCTGTCCTAGGAGTAGAGCTGGGCATATGGGGAGCAGCACAAGTGAGAGTGATCCATTTGTATTTAGGCTTATTCTCAGTTCCTGAAAAGCCTGGCTTCCCGTGTTTGTTTGCATTTTGAATTTCATCACCCTTTTGAATTCCTTTATCTTTAGCTTACAATTTAGTATCCTAGAAGCTATTTATTTACTTTTAGAAAAAAAAATAACAGGCTGATCACAACTAGGCCAATATTTTGGTCTATTTGCTTTTTTTAAAAAAAAAATGATGTTTGTATAGTTAATTTGTATACACACATTGCCCACCACTATATATACACTCTTTAAAAGGATCTCTTTTTAGGGAGCATAACCTATACCATAATTGGACTAATATGTTGTACAGAAAACTATGTTCCTCAACATTTCTTCATGTATCAGAAGGGCCTCACTTCCTTTAAGGATAATTTCCCAAGGATCTATCTGGCAGAGAAGAAGGAACGAGGCAGGAACCCTAAGCGTCTGTGGAGCCCTTTCTTTACAAAAATATTTATTGATATCTTCTTTTTACCTCATTAATTTACAATTATATCCCACTGTTCTTCTCTGCCCAGAAAGCTATCCCCTGCCACAAAGAATAAAAAAGAGGAAAAATAAGTTTTGAAAAACTTATTGATACCTTAAGCAAGTCTGACAGCATGGCCAGTGTTTCTCTGAACCCCCATCTCCAAAGAAGAGAGGGAGGTACATTTTTCATCTCTTCAGGACCATTTGGTCATCCAAACTATACTGCCTTGGGTTAAGGGGTCGGGGGCCTTGCTGTTCCCAGTCGTTCTTTCCAGTTCTGGTTCACAGGAGCCCTGTCAGTGTCTGCAGCCTAAATGTCATCAGGTGTGACTGACAATCTTATTGGCCTGCTGCTCTCCACTTCCCAGCAGATGGCGCCAGAACCCCACCCCCAGCGCTCTTTCGCCAAAGGACATTTAACCCTTTGTTTTACACAAATGAGTTAAGGATTCTCCCTGGACCTCAGAGAGCTGACCCTGGGAGCCCTCTCTTTCTTGGGGCTGTCCACCTGGTCCTGTTCTGACGGCTTCATATGTGCATTCCCCTGGAAACTTGTCGCCAGCAAAGGCTTCCCTCCTCATTGAGGTATTCTAAGGCCTGCTGTCCCACTTTCCCCAGAGCTTATGGGGACCATGCAGAAGGGGGATCATGGCCAAGGAGTTGTGGGCCAGCCCCTAACAGTTGATGCTTTCTTGGTGTAAAACACCTGTGAAGTCAGCGTGTAAGAGAGAAGCTTATTTCATGGAGATGGTAAGCCAGGAGACTCTTCTGTGTTTGGGTCATTGTGACTCTTAAGGAGGTTCTTCTGGTCTCTAGCAGTGGCCGAACCAAAGTCAGCTTTCTCCGTAGAGTTTGCCTTCTTGATTTTAGGTATCTATTGGGGTTCTGAGGTGATGCTCTTTGTATGGAAAGCAAAACAATCTTTTTTGGGTGGTGGGAGATTCTTCAAATTTGTGTCCAGAAACTTCAGAACCATAAGTTTATCATGATGTCCTGGAGTGTAAGCTAGCTCTGGGGAAGAATAACTGTCAGTTTGGCTCTTTCAGGTGAAGAAGGCATACCGACAAAAGGCCCTCACTTGCCATCCAGACAAAAATCCAGATAATCCCCAAGCAGGTGAGACTATCCTGACAGAAGGAAAAGGGACAACTTCCTTCAGCCTTGCCACTTGGATGCTGGGGAGCTTACAGAGGCCTATCACATATAGGCATGGGCTCACATTTAGCATTTCTGTAGAACTACACCTCTGCTGTCTCACACACAGTCTAATTACCTTCTCCTTTGGACTACATCCTAGGAATCCACATCTTTTCTTTTTTTTTTTTTTTAGGCTAAGATGGTTGTATTTTATTTATTTTTAAATATTTTTCTTTTACACAGTTCATGTAAAATAATTTTTTTTACATTTGTTTTTAAAACCGTGAGTTCCAGATTCTTTTCCTTTCTCCTTTCCCCCATCTCTCTCTCTCTCTTTTTTCTTTATTAAAACTTTTTATTTGCAAAACATATGTATGAGGGGCAGCTAGGTGGCGCAGTGGATAGAGCACCAGCCCTGAAGTCAGGAGGACCTGAGTTCAAATATGATCTCAGACACGTAACAGCTGTGTGACCCTGGGCAAGTCACTTAACCCCAATTGCCTCGGGGGGGAAAAAACATATGTATGAGTAATTCTTCAACATTGACCCTTACAAAGCTTTCCGTTACAAGTTTTTCCCCCCTACTCCCCACCCCTCCCCTAGATGGCAGGAAGTCCAATACATGTTAATTATGTTAAAATACTTGACAAATAGAATATATGTACACATATTTCCACACTTATCTTTCTGTGTAAGAAAAATCGTGTCTACAAGGAAAAAAAATCTGAGAAAGGAAACACAATGCAGCAAACATCAATCGAAAGCATGAAAATGTTATGTGTTGGTCCACATTTCATATCCCTCTCTATATGGCTTTCTTCACTGAACAATTGGAAGTGGTTTGAAACATTTCATTGTTGAAGAGAACCATGTCCATCAGAATTGATTGTCATATAGTCTTGTTGTTGCTGTGTATAATGATCTCCTGGTTCTGCTCATTTCGCTCAGCATCGGTTCATGCAAGTCTCTTCAGGCCTTTCTGAAATCATCCTGCTGATCGTTTCTTATAGAACAATAATATTAGGAATCCCCATCTTTTCCATGCTAAGAACTTGTTATTATTTCCCAAAATATTTCTTCAATCTCTGGTCAGTATCAGTCAGTCAGCAAATTTTCATATTGTAAGTGCCAAGGCATTGTATTATACACTGGAGATACAAATACAAAGTACTAGCAAGGGGCTAATGGGGGGAGACAAAGACTTGTAGAAACATATGATGCTTAAATTTAAAGCATCATACAGAGTTAAATACAAGAACATTTGGGAGGGAGGGCACTGGTGTTAGGGGGAATCAGGAAAGACTTCATGCCTTAGATAGTGCTTAAGCTTCCTCTTAAAGGAAGCAAAGGACTCTATGAGATAGAAGTAAGGAGGAAGTCCATTCCAAACATGGAGATGAGAGATGGAGAACTGTATGTGAGGAATAGAGACAAGGCCAGTTTAGATGGATTGAAGAGTTAGGAAAGAGTGGTGATATCAAATGTGGTAGAAATGTGGTTGTTCAGAGCCAGGCTGTGGGTGTAACAGAGAGTCTTATAACCCTATCACAGAGGATCTTATATTTATTCCTAGAGACAGTAGGGAGCCAATGATAAAACTCAAAGTTGGTTGAATAAGGAAATGACATAGATCTGTGTTTTATGGGAAATTACTTGTCCAAAGCATGTAGGATAGAATAGAGTGGTGAAAGACAGACAGACAGACAAACCAATTGGAAGAATGTTTCATAGTCCAAGCAAGAGATAATAAAAATCCGAACTAAGGTGATAGTAATGTGAATAAAGAGATGAGGTGGAATTTGAAAGATATGGCTGTAGAAGGATAAATTTTGGTAACTGATTGGATATAGGGTGAGAGAGTAAGGGAGAATAAGGAATCTAGGATAATATTGAAACTCAGAAGACTGGAAGGAAAATGGTACTTTTGACACATAGAAGGAAGTTTGAATAAGGGATGGGTTTGGGGGAAAGTTTTAGACACATTAATTTTAAGTTGTCACTATGACAGTTAGAAATGTACCCTGGCCAATTGCTTGTGTGCTCCTAAAGCTCAGGGGAAAGATTGGGACTATCTTTAAAGATCTGTGAATCATCTATTTAGAGATGATAGTTAAATCAACGGACAATGCTAAAGTCTGATATGGAGAAAAAGAGAAGGGGATGTGAATGAGCGCACCTCTAGGAGAGAGCTGTGGAGCAAAGGAGACTCAGGAATGATTCAGCAAGTAGGAGGAGAAAAGCAGAGGGTAGTATCAAACACCCCCCCAGACCCAGAACAGTAAGACTCTACAGGAAGAGAGAGAAGGCAGGCAGATGCAGCAGATGGACTCAGAAGGAAGACCTGAGCAAAGACTCTCAGATTTAGCCCTTGAGAGATCATTGGTAACTTTGGAGAGAGAAGCTTCAACTAGAGTCAGATCACAACGGCTTGTGAGGGAGGGAGTGGAGACGAAGCAGAGGCGTTGACAAGGTATTGGTGGGGAAAGGGTAGTAGGCAAGGAAGAGTGAAGGTTTGGGACTGGGCCAGCACATCTGTGGTGTGATGGAGGATGCCATTACCAAATTTAACTTTAGTTTTGCTGTTTTGTTTTTTTATTCCTATACCCAGCTGAGCTCTTCCACCAGCTTTCTCAGGCTTTGGAGGTCCTGACAGATGCTGCAGCCCGGGTAAGGACATCTCCACTTGTTGCTAGCAACAACTGTAAGTTTCTGTTTCTTCTTTAATGCTCTTCCTATCCCCCTCCTTGACCTCATTGTCACCTATACAGGACAATCTCTAATTGCCTGTGACTCTTGGGGACCCCCCTCTGTTTGCTTTTACCACCTGGGGTCCCCAGGACTGAGGGGAGTGAGGGGCTTCAGCCTTGTTGTGGGGGAAGAGGAAATGGGACTAGGAGTTTGTGAGGTCTCAGGATTGGAAGAATCCTCAGTGGACCTTCAGAGGTATCATTTCTCTGACTGATGTTGCGCCCTCTTCTCTCTTGCCCTTGGCAGGCAGCGTACGACAAGGTCAGGAAAGCCAAGAAGCAGGCTGCCGAGAGGACTCAGAAACTTGATGAGAGAAGAAAGAAAGTAAAGCTCGGTACGGAGGGTGGGAGAGAGCCTTGCATGGCGGCCTTGGTTTCCCTCACCTTGCTCTCCATTGGTTTCCTCACTTTTCAACTGATTGCTCCATTTTCTACAATGCAGACTGTTTCTTACTTGAGTTCATCTAGTGCGGTTCATCCCTGAGCCAAAAAGCCCTTCTTAACCTGCCTGGCAAGAGGCCACTGGCCCAAAGTTGCTTGGCTAAGTCTCCTAGCAGGGTCCCGTCCTGGGGCCTTCCTGGGAATCTGGATCTCTCCCTTCTCCACATTCAGCTCTTCCCAGAACTTTCCCAGAGAATGGTTTTATCCTGAGCAATCCATAGTAATATACAGCTATCCTTTGCCCTCCTTCCTTGCCATTTTCTTTCTTTCTTTTTTAATTATAGCTTTTTATCTTCAAACTATATGCATGGATAATTTCTTTCTTTTATTAGACTTTTTTTTTTCAAAACATATGCATGGGGGCAGCTAGGTGGCGCAGTAGATAGAGCACCAGCCCTGAAGTCAGGAGGACCTGTGTTCAAATCTGGTCTCAGACGCTTGACATTCCCTAGCTGTGTGACCCTGGACAAGTCGCTTAACCCCAATTGCCTCAGCAAAAAAAAAAAAAAAAATGCATGGATAATTATCCACATGGATAAAATTTCCACATTGCAAAACCTTGTGTTTCAAATGTTTCTCCCTCTTCCCCTAGACAGCAAGTAATCCAATATAAGTTAAACATGTGCAATTCTTCTATATATATTTCCACAATACCATGCTGCACAAGAAAAATCAGATCAAAAAGAAAAAAAAATGAGGAAGCAAACAACAAAAAGAATGAAAATGCAATGTTGTGATCCACACTCAGTTCTCACAGTCCTCTGTCTGAGTAGACTTCATCACAAGAGCATTGCAACTGGCTTCAGGCATCTCATTGTTGAAGAGAGCCACGTCCAATTGACCATTTTCTGGAGGGGGCAGGCGGTGGTTTGGGACTTTCACATTGGGGTGTCTAGGTGCATCATTTTCAGTCATACCTTGAGAATCAGCAGCATGGGAGATATGATTCCCAGCTTTGGGATCTCATTCATTGTGTGGGATTTGCAAGTTTTAGAAAGTAAATCAACTGCTATCTCAGTCTCTATTTAGGTAAAATAGGAGGTGCTAGATGATTATAGTATAAGGAGGGCAGGGGTAATCACCAAGCCTGAAAGGTGTCTTAATTCAGGCAACCTCACCTTAGAGCAGTGGAGGCAATTGAGACTGTGGAGAAAGGCTAATGTCATATACAAAACCTATCGGTACAGTATAGCAGTATAGGGCCAGACCTTTGGCTGGTCCCCCAGTTAGTACAAATCAAAGGAAATGAGAGTGAGCCCAGGGGGAGGAGAAAATGGAGTCAGAATCAGCACCAGTTCCTGAGTCAGACCAAGGGCTCCAGCTGTTGCTGGCCTCTGCCAGTAGACTGTGCTCTTTTTGTATTAACACTCATGCGTACCCTTTGTCCCTGGTTCTAGGGAACCAACTTGTTGGTGTGAGGTTTTTAGGTCCTTCAGTATCTGATTCCAATAAACAGGGTTTCAAAAAAGGGGCTTAGTAAATGTTTGCTGACCAAAATTGAATTAGAAACAAAATCAATCCCTAAACAGCCCTGGAAAGCATAGCGTAAACAAGTATCCCTTCTGATCTGAGTCTTTGTAGTTTTTTGGTAGGGGAGAAAAGGGCAGTAACACACAGGGTTGAATCAACCCCTGTTGCCATGGCCAACCTGGGCTGCTTTGTAAGGCTGGCTGTATCTCTCCACAGATCTTGAGGCCCGGGAGAGACAAGCCCAGGCCCAAGGGAGTGAGGTAGAGGAGGACAGTCGAAATACCAGGACATTAGAACAAGAGGTAAGCTTCAACTGCCCACCCCTGTTTTCTTCCTGTGGTCACCAGCAGTCACCCCTTCCTTAGCACTGCTTACTGCCCAAAGTTCAGCATGTGGGCAGACTTGAACCTGATTTGCATTGTAATGTTTGCTCTGCAATTATGGCCTCCCTTCTCTGTTGCTCTTCAGATTGCACGTCTACGAGAAGAAGGCTCCCGCCAGCTGGAAGAACAACAGAGGCTGATCCAGGAGCAAATACGTCAAGATCGGGAACAGAGATTAAGAGGTGAAAGAAATGCTCAGATCTTCAGCAGGCCCCAGTCCACCTGCTTTGTTGGGTTATACCATTAGACAGTAAAAGCATCTGGGATAAATTTGGGAAGGCAAGATAGGAAGCAGAGTGAGACTGTGTAAACTTGGTGGCTTGGGTCCTTTCCACATAATAAACCCCCATCCATCACTGGGTCCCTGCCTCTTGTTTTTCCCCTGTCCCAGCCATCCCAGCCCTGGACAGAAGTGGCTTTGTCCTGGTGGCCAAACATCAGGAGAAAGCATCATGAACTCTGGGACTCTTGGGTTCCCATTGAGCGTTCCCTTTGCGATGGAGGAATTTTGTGGTTCGCTTGTGCTTCCAGGGCTTTTTGCACATCCCCCTGATGCCATGTTGTACCCCTAAGTCTCATCTTAGAGATCTCTATTGGGTGACTGCCAACAAATGGAAAAACACATCTTGCTGCTCTTGTTTCCCTCACTTGCAATGGCTGGTAGCTCTGGGAGATTGGATTTGCTTCTCTTTGTAAAAGACTCTCTTGTAGAAAAGATGCTGGCCTTAGTTAGCCCTAAGCATTAACCTAAGGCTTTGTCTTCTCAAGAAAGATCTTCTCCCCTGACTCTCTACCCTTTCTCCTTTGCCAATCTTTCTAGGAAAAACAGAAAATCTTGAAGGCAAAGGAACTCCCAAACTGAAGGTGAGACCCTGCTGGAGTCCCTGGGGATCATCACTCGTCAGGTACCTGCCAGCATGAGAAAATGTGCCTGCAGCTAAGGGGGCTCTGGGTTGGGGAATTTGGAGCATTTCTGAGAGCTGGATTCTCCTGTGGCTGTTAAAATACTGCCCTTTTAACCACTATGTTCTACTTCTCTCTGAAGTTTTGTGTTATTTCTCCTTTTTCTGGTCTGGAAAATCCCCTGCTTCTGGGCAGACATTTCTTGGCATTTGCCCCCATTTAATTGTATGTTATTGTAAGCAGTGGCAGTGCCTGCTAAAACTTGGCAAAATTAAGTATTTGACATTCACTCACTGCTCTTTTTGCAGCTAAAATGGAAGTGTAAAAAAGAGGATGAGACCAAAGGCGGTTACTCCAAGGATGTCCTCTTGAGGATTCTACAGAAGGTCTGTCCTGCTGGCTCTGCTCCCTTTGTCCTCGGTCCACGACTGCTGTCTGGTCCAAGCTGATGGGCCTGGTGCCCTTTGTAGGCAGCCCTCTCCCATCAAACCTACGTTTTCTGTTTCTGGGACCCTTTTGCCTCTAGTCTCTGTAAGCACTTGTCCCTCTCTCTCCCTTTCTGTCTCTCTCTGCCCATCCCTGGCCCATTTCTTCTTTGCTGAAGAGAAGGGCTTATCCAGATGCATTGGGAGAGAGGGAGGGGTTGGTCATCTGTGATCTTTGCCAACTAAGGCCGTGCCAACTGGAGAAGACTTGTTGATATCAAACTGAACCATCATGATGCAACATGCTGACTTGCCTGAATTATAGCTCTGTCTTTTCATCAAGGCAACTTCTTGCTGTTTGTTCTTGATAAAACGTAGCTGTATCTCCACTGTTGTGCTGCCCTTCTTTTCCTTCTCATTCTTTGGTTTGACTCTGGGAAAATACTTCCTTTCCCCACCTCTCTCCCGTACAGTGGACCACTGGCCTTGACCAGAACAGTCTCCATTCCTTTCTTTCCGATTTCTTGCCGGGGGGCAGGAGGAATCGCAGTTTCACTTTAGGCAGCCCCTCTAGCCTGACCCTTCTGTTGCAACACCTGACTGGGGCGGTGGGCTCATGGTTGAGTCAGCCTCCCTTTTTGTTCTCCCAGTATGGTGAAGTGCTCAACCTGGTCATCTCCAGTAAGAAGACAGGGAGTGCTGTGGTAGAGTTTGCTTCTGTCAAGGCTGCGGTGAGTACCAGGACCTTGAGTGAGTCGACCATTTGGGGCCTGCCAGCCACTTAGGGACAGGTTTACAGGACCCTGTGGGCTCCCTACACCGAAATGAAAGCCAGACCAGCCAGGACACTACAGAATGATTCCTGGGTTCCTTGGAGGGGTCTCCTTCTACTCATCTGGATTTCCTTCGGCTAGTAGGAAAGAGTCAGTTCTATGTAGGGTCAGGGCCATGGGGCTTATAACTGATGGCATAAGCATTACAACTAACAAATGAGAGTTTTTATTGTATGCTTCTGGAAGCCATCCAAGGACCTTCCTTCTACTGTTTCTGAAAGCCACTACTTGTTGTGCACTCCCTTCCCAACCCCCTACCAACATGCACATTTTAGATTTGCGCTGTCTCTCTGCTTTAGATACTTAGCACCACTCCTTTCCTCAGGGGCAGCTACAGTCTGTTTTCTTTGAGGCTCATTTGGTTCGGATTTCTGCAGAAAGGGTTGGCACCTCAGCCCACCATTGTGAAAAGTTGCCAGCTCTTGCTGTAGACTTTGGGATCAAATAGTAGCCTGAGACCAGCACTCTGGTCCCCATTCCAGAGTCAGTTAGGTGACATAAAAAGAGGGTCAAACCATTGCTTTTGGCAGGTATTGGCTGTCAAGAATGAAGTGGGCCTCGTCAACAACCCTCTGAAGATCTCCTGGCTGGAGGGCCAACCACAAGGAACAGTGAGCAGTGATGGCACAAGCCACTCAGGACTGTCACAGGTAGGAAGGCACCAGAGACTTCTGGATTAGGCCTTGCTTGAAGTTTGGGAAGCCGACCTGAGGGCAAAATGAAGAACTAGCTGTTGTAATCTTTCTTGGGATCCCTTTCCTCTCAGAATAAGGTTTGTTCAGGAGGAATGAGGCAGACTGAGATTAATAGTCTTTCAGTGCTTAACTTTTTTTTCCTTCTGTGGTTTTCCAATAAATTTTTTTTTACTGATTTTTATTTTTGTGTGTTTTATAGTATATGTAATTATTAGTACAGTTTTATGTCATATAATATATAAATGTTATTAATTGCACTTCATTATAATAATTTTTCTTTTGTGGGATGTCATAGACCAATAGCTTTTAATTTTTTTTATCACAAACCTCTCACAGTAAAAAATTCATTGTTTATGCCCTCCCCCAACTGTATTTATTTACTTAAAACTAGGTACATGTATCACTGTTTAAATAATTATACCCTCCTCTCCCATACATCTATATAAAACTTAAAGAAAATTGAAATTTAAAGAGGATAAAATAACAATGAAATAATTTATACAGAGGCAGTAGTGAGTTATTGGGGTTTATTGAGTGGAGAAGGGACATGTCACTTTTAGAAAATCCCTTTGGCAGTTGTGTGAAAGATGAATTAGAGAAGGGGAGACTTTAAGGCAAAAAATCAATTAGGAGACTATTACAGTAGGGCAGATGAGAGGTGAATGGTGTCTGAATTAGGATGGTGGCTGTGTGAGTAGAGAGAAGGAGACAGAAGTGAGAGATGCTACAGAGATAGAAATGACAAGATTTGACAAGTGATTGGAATGAGGATTTGAAGATGACTCTAATGGTCTAAATTGGATGACTGGCAGAATGGGAATGACTTCATCAGCCATAAAGAAATTTGGAAGGAAACTGGTTTTGGTGGAAAGATCATGTAATTTGATCTCTGGTGAAGATGACAACCACTTCATGCCTGCTCATCCCAACCCAAAATGAAAATGGTGGCATTGGGGTACTTACTGTTCACAGCATGGGAAAGCCTACAGTCCTTGGAGTACCTGTCACAGTCACCAGTTGACCTAGGAGTAAGACTGGGTTTACTGGGATGAGGGAGATTTCCCAGGGGTAAGAGCTGGTTTAGGTGCATGGGAAGCTGTTAGGTTATAACTGTTTTGAAGGCCTATCTCCCTGTTTAGAGGGGAAAGTTGGGAGCTTTCATAACAGAGGCAGGGGGTGAAGTCAGCAATGTTAGGGGATAAGGATACATCTGGTTTGCTTGGGGTTACTTTGGAGCCTGTCAGTCTACCTTCTGGGGATCCTGGGATCAGTATACAAGGAATTCCTCTCTGGTTTATCTGGATAGATGTGTGGCAGCATCTGAGACTTAGATCAAGTGTTTTTGGGAGGGAAGGCTTTGGAAACCTGTTCTCTGCTTTCTCCTCTATCGCATGTGCCTCCTTCACTCTCATCAAGTAGCACTTTTCAAACTTTTTGGTCTTGGGATACCTTTCCACTTTTAAAACTACCAAGGACCTTCTCCCTTCCCCTCAAAGAGCTTCTGTTGTGGTTATAGCTCCTTTTATTCACCTTATTAGGAATTAAAGCAATTTAGTATGAGTATGAAAGGGTCATGAGACCACTTTTTGAGAATCACTGCATTGGAGGAATAAACTGACTTCTATATAAGAAATAAGGTTCTGTCCCCTGGAACAATGCCTTTGACTCCCCCACTCACCAGATGTGCAAGTGATCCAGGAGGGAAGTCAGACACTCTCTCCAGTTTCCCTTACTCTTGCTTTTGGGAAGAGGCTCAAGAAGGTTCACTGAGCTCCTCTGAATGCAGGAGTGTTCCTTGCTTTGAGTAAAGGAAGCAGTGCCATGGTCCTAGAAATATACTGCTTCTCTCCCATACATGTAATACAGGCAATGAAACCTGTCCATCAGATGAAAGTCAGAATATCTAAACCCAGAAAAGGCACTGAGAACTTGGGAAGGGCTGGGAGATAGTAAGAAGAAGAAGAGAAAGGTTGTACCCAGCTTTGGTGTCCTCTAGGCTTGCACCTCGGTGAATGCATGGAGAGTGTCCCTCGATATGTTGGCCTCCTCCAAAGGTCCCTCCTCCTTATGCAGCTCTGTCGGTTAGCTCTGCTTGTCCCATACCAACTCAATCATGAGGGGGCTGGCCTTGTGCAGTCCCAAACACCCACAGGGAAAGGGGAGAAGGAAAGGACTAATTTTGAAAACAATGCTAGAGTCCTTCCACAAAGGGATATTATTCCATGGTCTCTGATGTGGCACTATTGTCCATTTTTATTGTTTCTGGCATACACAAAGGGACCTCACAGCTTAGGGCACTGGTGTATGAGAGGTAACAAGATAAGAAAAAGGAGACATTTGGATTTAAGCTTTCTTTTGCTTTCCTCCACAAGCCAGTTTGGGATGTAGCACAGGCCAGTCTATCTTTTGAGGGGGACTGTCCTGCAGCTTTTGGTTCCAATTTCCTGGCCATGACCCCTGGCTGGATCTTTGGCCCAGGGCCAGAGAGCTGTTTTAAGCTGGCAGGTATCCTCCTGGAGAGCTTCTCTGGTGATGGGTCTTGGCAGAGTGGGTGCTGGCAGCTCCTCAGTCATAGCTAGGCACTGTGAGATCTGTGGTAGTTCTGCCAAGTGCCAGCTGAGAGTCCGTGGTCACTGCCTCCATGCAGACTGTGAGAGGAATTCTTCCTCCCCTCTCGTCATTTCTGGATCCCAGGAAGACAGGGTGAATCACTTCCCCTTAGTTTCTGCTGAATTTTGCTGGTGCTTCCAGGGAGCCTTCTGCCAAGTGCCTTGACCCAGTCTGCAGCCACAGCTTCCAGTTTGGAGCCTTTGAAGTCCTGCCTCTGCCCATTGCCTCAGTACCTCACAAAGGCAGGAATCGCTGACCTTTGCCTGTGCTCCCCCCTGCCACACTCCTCCCACATCTCCGGATTGCTCCTTTTGTCATCTGCCCCGCCGGCTCCCGGCTTTGTTCGGTCTTTGGTCCTAGGAGCTCCTTCTCTGTCTCAGCCTGCCTCAGCCTTCTTCCATGCTTCTGGCCAGGAAGTCATCCCTTACTTGCCCCACTGCACCCTGTGGGAGGACAACGACCAGTTCCTCAAGTCTGTGATGAGGCTCAGGCTGGTTCTTCTCCCTCCCCCTGCCCTTTTACCCGCTCCACCAAGTGGAGCCTTTATTGGTCAGCCATTCAGCCTCCTCCCCTCAGTCTCACCCCTTCCATCCCTGTCCCGCTCCTCGCCTTCAAGCCCATGGGTCCCTAGGAAACTGCTCTCTCAGCATCTGGAGAACTTCCTCAAGAAGCGAAATCCCCAGGTCCACCTTGAAGGAAAAGAAGGGGTCCGTCAGGTCGGCAGGTGCCTCCTGCGGTGGTGCGGCGTCCAGGGAGTCCTCCTCAGAATACTCATGGAGCGTGCCGGCCAGGGAGATGGCCGAGGGCAGGGTGGCCGAGTAGGCAGCCGTGTAGGCCGGGGAGGGCTCGAGAATGTTGGGACAACTGGTGCTCTCCCGATAGAGGCGTGGGGGTTTGGGTGGGGCCAGCAGTGTGGCTCTGGGCTGCTCGTCCCCCCACAGGGGGAGGCGGCGGCCGTCCGGCCTGCCCCGAAGCTCCCGGGTGACCTCGCGGTTACTGTATTCCTCGTGGTCTCCCCCCGCAGTGCTGGCTTGGCTGAGCACGCTGCCTTGCCGGCGGAGTCGTCGCGGTCTCCCCAGGCTCAGACGTTTGAAGAAAGAATTGTTGCGGAAAGATCCTTTCCGCCATGTCTCCATGGGACTAAGAAAAGCAGGCCACTGTGGCTGCCCTCGGAGGCCTCTTGGCCTGGGGATAGCCTGACTCGCAGAGGTTCAGAGGCAGCTGATCCCCTCGAGGGAGACAAGCTGGGGCTGTGGGCCGAGGCCACCTGGGTCTCCTGCTTGCAGCCCCTGTGGCTCTGTCAGTGTGCCTGACAGCAAACAAGCCACCACGCGGGGTGGGAAGATGCCTCCCGAGAAGGCAGAGCTGGAGCCCTGGGCAGGCAGCTGCTTGTGTCCTGGAGATCTCAGGGGGAAAGAGCCAAAGGGGAAGAAGCACTTACTGGAGCCGGAGGCGGTGGGGCTTCTCGGGATGGACAGCAAGGGTCTGGGGGGGCCCTCGAGGTGGAGGGCCCTTGGCTTGAGCCGCACTGGGTCCTGCTCCGTGGGTTCTGGCCTCTTGCACCCAGCAGGTGTGGGGCTGCTCCCTCTCCCAGGCTGGTGCCTCCCACTTCTGATTAGTGGTTTGGCTGCTTGGGCTGGTGTGCAGCAGTCTTGGAGTGTTTTTGTTTTCAGCTGACTCAGCCCCGTAGGAAGCTGGTTTCATGCTTTTGGGTAATTGCAGCATCCGTATGTGGGGATTGGGGCAGCCGCTCCCGCCAACGCCCAGGGCCAGGAGTGGAGGTGGGAAGATTGCTCTGGGGACTCCCCTGCCGCTGAGCCCCGAAGCAGGCCTGCTCTGTGCGTCGCTGTGCTGTTTGCTTTCTCACCACTGACCAGGGGTTTAGTGTAGGGATGCCCTGCCTTCTGGGCCCCTTGCTCTACGAGGAAGCTGGGAATTACCTGAAAGGCAGAAGTGGGGCTTGCCTGTCAGAGGAGGAGGGACTGGTTACCAGTGCAGGTGACTCAGCCCCATAACCGGATGGCAAGCATTCATTAAGTCAGGCTCACAGCCACGGAGGGTGGGAAGGGAGCCAGAAGGTGTGTTAGTGGCAGCAGTCGGGTACTGAGAAAAGGTGCTGGCTTTGGCTAGAGAGGAGCTCACATCATACACATGGTGAATGAGGGGGCAGGGAGTGGATGAGGGAACACTTCTCCTGACCCTTTGGGGTTAAGGCTATCACCTGGCCTTGTGTTCAGCCTAACAGCCTGTCCATCAAGGGCTCAGCCTGAGGTTTTCACCAGTCCCATTGACAAGACAGGTTCTGTCAGCATTCTTAGGAGG
>JAJPUD010003945.1:21925-141293 GCA_023553655.1 Myrmecobius fasciatus
TATCTATAGTTCTGACTGTGTCTGAGACTATGTATCTATAGCTCTGTCTGAGACTGTGTATCTATAGTTCTGACTGTGTGTCTGAGACTCTATCTATAGCTCTGTCTGAGACTGTGTATGTATCTATAGTTTATGTATCTTCAGTTCTGACTGTGTCTGAGACTGTATCTATAGCTCTGTGTCTGAGACTATGTATCTATAGTTTATGTATCTATAGTTTTGACTGTCTGAGACTGTATAGCTCTGTGTCTGAGACTGTATGTATCTATAGTGCTGACTGTGTGTCTGAGACTATGTATCTATAGCTCTGTGTCTGAGACTGTGTGTGTATCTATAGTTCTGACTGTGTGTTTGAGACTGTATCTATAGGTCTGACTGAGACTCTCTG
This sequence comes from Myrmecobius fasciatus, assembly GCA_023553655.1. Lineage (NCBI taxonomy): Eukaryota > Metazoa > Chordata > Mammalia > Dasyuromorphia > Myrmecobiidae > Myrmecobius > Myrmecobius fasciatus. Next base: position 22,314 of record JAJPUD010003945.1, read on the forward strand.
GATGGGATGTGTGTGTCTGCCTATCAGTGGGTGTGACTGTGGATTTCTATGTATATATATGTGTGTTCCTGTGACCAATTCTAGATGAGAGTAATTTTGTATCCTCAGCTGTACCTGCAGTCAACTATTGGCAATGTGTGACAGTTATGCAGACCTGAGTGTGGTTAGACCTCGTGCATCAGTTTATTCCTTTCAATTATATCATCCCGTCCTTTTTTTTCCCCCTAAAGAACTTGCGCAAGTATACAGGTATCTTGTTCTACTAAGGCCGTGATTCTTGCAGGGAAGGTGAGGAGGTGTTGTGTGCCTCTAGAGGCAGTGAATTTGTGCTCCTTTTCTTGCGAAGCAAGTCTAGCTGGGGCAGGATCAAGAGACTTCCTGGCCTTCCCTCTAGTGGGTGGGACTGATGCTTGGAAAAGTCCTGCCCAACAGACTCTGCCAGGTTGGGTGGCCCCTATCCTTGACCGGATCGGAAGGACCTTGCCACTCAGAGGGAGAGGAGGCGATCCGGCTGGACCGCCTCCAATTTGAGGTCGAGGAGAGGGGGAAGGGGAGCTAGGAAGGCTGGCTTTTCCCCCACGGGGATAGGCCGGGAGTTGTAGCCATGCATAAGATTTCTCCTCTAACGCGTGGAAAGGGCGTTCCTGGGGACACAGGAGCTCAGCTAGAATGCAGAGGGAAGGGTGTGCCCAGGCTCCACGGATCCTCCACCCGCATGCTGGACAGCGCTGACTCCGGGAGCTGGGGAAGCCCAGGCTCCATCCTGGTTTCAGCGTCCAGGGGCTAGGAAGTACGGGACTAGAGTTAGGGAGCAGGTACTCACCATACGGATTTGGGTGCTAATGAGCAGGTACGGCATGGTCCCTATGTCCCTCCTCAACTCCTCTGGGCTCCAAGGTTCCGGGGTCCGACGATCTCCCTACAGCTTGAGGTGCTCCAGTACTCAGCAGTGAAAGCCAACGTGTCCCTCCACGCGAAGGACTCGATTCAGGGTCTCCTGCGTCCTAAAGTCCCGTTACTCCCGCTCTGAGTCTAGGAGGTGCCGCCCCCAGTCCCGACAAATCCCAGGAAGACCGTCTGGTGACCGTCTGACCAATCAGAGGCTGGCCGGTCCTATGACGCGAACCGATCGCTTCTAAAAATTTTGAGTAGCAAATACTGATTTCAGGGGTAGTGCAGGGGCCAGTGGAGTCCGGGACCTTCTTCTTCTTCTTTTTTAATTAAAGCTTTTTATTTGCAAAACATATGAATGGGTAATTCTTCAACAATGACCCTTACAAAGCTTTCTGTTACATATTTTCCCCCCTAATCCCCACCCCTCCCCTAGATGGCAGGAAGTCCACTACATGTTAATTATGTTAAAATACTTGACAAGTCGAATATATGTATACATATTTCCACACTTATCTTACTGTGTAAGAAAAATCGTATTTACAAGAAAAAAAAATCTGAGAAAGGAAACAATGCAAGCAAACATCAATAGAGAGCATGAAAATGTTATGTTGTGGTCCATATTTCATATCCCTCTCTCTGGGTGTATGTGGTTTTCTTCACTGACCAATTGGAACTGGTTTGAAACATTTCATTGTTGCAGAAAGCCATGTCCATCAGAATTGATCATCATATAGTATTGTTGTTGCTGTGTATAATGATCTCCGGGTTCTGCTTATTTCTCTCAGCATCAGTTCATGCAAGTCTCCCCAGGCCTCTCTGAAATCATCCTGCTGGAGACTGTGACTTTCTTGCTAGAATGGACGGCACTGAACTTGCCCCTAGACTGGGCCGCCCAGCTTTGCCTGAACCAGGACTTCAAACTTTAGAACCATGGGTAAAATCTTTATTTTTGAACTGTCTAAGATCTTGGGCTGCACCCTCCTGCTTTCCCTGTCCCCTCACTTAAATCCAATTCACTTGCATGACATCTCCTCCCTGATGTCATGGTCCTTTTGGAGACCTCAATGCCAGATTAGAGAGACAAAACTAAAGACAAAACTCTTTACTATTTAAGAGGAAGATTATGATAGTTCACCGATCAATTTTTGATTATATCCACTGTGGGTGGTTTCTTCAGGACTGCAAATGGAAACCTCCCAGAACCTTCCTATCTGTGTTTTCCCACTCTATGTTTTTGGTCTTTCTTCTGAAGATCCAGCTGATATACTGGGAACTTCCCTTTATTTCCAGTTTATATTCCAACTATCCTATCCTGTATGCATATAATTGTTTATATATTGTGTCCCTCATTAGCTGACCTTCTTAGGGGGCTGTGGCTATTTTTGGCTTTTCTTGTATCCTCAGAGCTTAACCCTGTGCCTGGTGTATAGTAGGAGATTAATAAACGTTTCTTGAATCAATTTACCTTTAAATTTCTTGAGATTTCATAGAAAAGGGGGAGGTAGGGTGGGAGTTGATTACCCCTTCTCATCACAAGAGCAGATCACCTTCTTTTCTAATGATACACATACACACACACAAAATCTGTTGTGATATCACCTTGTTCTCCCCCCCCCCCCAATTTTATTTTACTCCCTTTTTCTTTGTAGTTAGGTCAGCTAAAGGCTTACCAATTTTCTTTGGTCTTTTCAAAGAATCAGCTTTTAGTTTTATCAATTGTCTAGTCTTTTTATTCCAACTTATCTATTTCTTATTATTAAGATTTCCTCTTTTGTGCTTATTCTGGATTTTTAAATTAGGTTTTTAAAAGTGAACATGGAGCTTATTAATCATTCCTCTTTTCTGTTAAATATATACATACACACACACACACATTTGTTGGGACACATGCATCTCTCTGATGACATTACCTGATTTCAGTCTCTGTTAACTACACTTCTCAGTTCAGAGATGATTTTTTCCCCCATTTCTTTGGGTGGAGAGATCAACTGATCAAATATTTACTGAGTTCCTACTATGTGCTAGGCACTGTTCTAGCTTATAATAGGAGATAGAAAGAAGTATCTTTTCCTTCTAGGGGTTTACAATCTATTTAAGGAGAAAGCAAGAGAGAGAGAGACAGAAAGAGAGAGAGAGAATATATGTCTAGTATGTATATATATATATATTTTTTTTTTTTCAATCTATTTTAGAGTCGAGGTTCTTAACTTAAGGCCCAAAAGTTAGATTTCAGAGAGTTCATGGTCCTGGATCAAAAGAAATTACATCTTTATTTTACTTACCTTTGGTTTTTATTATAATCTTATGTGTCTTATTTTGTACATTTTAAAACATTATTTCTAAAGGCCCATCAGTTTCATCAGATTGCCAAAGGGTCTATGTTCCAAAAAAGATTTAGAATCACAGATGTATAGCAAGTTAATAAACATTAAGCACCTAACATGTGCTGGATACCATGTTAAGCACTGGGTTACAAAGAAAGAAAAAGATAATCCCTATTCACAGTCTAATGGGGGAGGGTGGAACAATATGCAAACAGCTATGTACAAACAAATTATATACAGAAGAGTTTGTGATAATCAAAAGAAGGAAGGCGATAAAATTAAGTGGGATCAGATAAGCATCTCTGTTAAAGGGAGGATTTTATTGAGACTGGAAAGGAAGCTATGAGTCAGAGATGAAAAGGGAGAGCCAGATGGGGGGACAACTAATGAAAATGTCTGAAGAAAAAAAAAAAGAAAGAGGGAAAAAAATGTCTGGAGTTGGGAGATGGAGTTTTTGGTTTGAGGAACAACAAGCATGCTAGTAAAGGAAGATATAAAGAGTAAAAAGACTGGAAAGATAGGAAAGGGCTAGATTATGAATGACTTTGAATGTCAAAGAGAATATTTTTATTTGCTCTTGGAAGTAATAGGGGAGCCATTGGAGTTTATTAAGTAGTGCCATGATCAGACTTGCACTTAGGAAAATCACTTTAGTGACTGAATGGAGGATGGATAGGTATGAGGAGAATTAGGGTAAATAGACACCCTTTCTCCCCAAAGCAGGCTATTGCAGTAATCCAGGTCCTGAGGTGATGAGGGCTTTCATTAGAATAGTAACAATGTCAGAGAAGATAAGAAGGTTAGTGCAAAGGTGAAATCAGACTTTGGTTACAGATTCAATATGGATCTATTCTAACAATACAAGACAGTATAGAAATGCCAAATGAAGACTATTTTATTTTATTTTTTAAAATTTTAATTTATTGACATAATAGAATTAACCATATAACATTTCACAGTAAAAACTTACTAAGCAATCTTTGCTGCAATCTTATGGAAATGAGTTCATAAGAAGTTTTTAAAATGTCACTTTTATTTTATTTTAGTTCAAGTAACAATATTTATGTTCTCTCCCTTCTCCCATCTCATCATGGGGTTTGGGGAGTTGTAGGGAAACAAATCTGCATAGCCACTAGCCATTGAAGACTCTATTTATAAAGTATGCACTATAAATATGTCTATTCTTTATCATATTAATCTCCACAGCAGCAACCAACACCTTTCTATCCATTTTCAGAGTCAGTGATGACCAACTTTACCCAAGGCTGTTTAGATCTGATTTGTTGTTTAATCACATTTTCCCTATAATATTTTTCCTCCCTTTCCCCTTTGAAGAATTTAGCTGTTCTCTCATCTGTTCATTCCATCACTCCATCCTTCTTTCTATCCATTCATTAGATGAGCATTTGCTCAAACACTTAATGTGTGCTTAACACTTTATTACCAGGTGCTATACACAAAACAACATATACAATGTTTTTTTCTGTATACAAAAGCAATAATATTGACTCATCTTTGTTGTAAGGAGCTTTTTTCTGTAACTGGGGAGATAAGGTATAGTTACACTAACAACCAGATACCAAAAGTACCATCCATTCATTCAACAGATATCTTAAGTAAGTGTTAAGCACTTACTACATGCAAGTCACCATATTAGATACTAGATGAGATAAGAAAATAAATATGAAAGGATGCCTGCTTTCAAGAAGTTTATAATCTTGTAGGGCTTAAAAATTCAAGGCATTAACTATCTTGTGCCTGGAACTGTGTTAGTGTTGATTAGTTGGTCAGTAAACATGTCACCAGGCATTGTGCTAAACACTGGGTTACAGGAAAAAAAAAAAAGACAAAAAACAACCCCAGCTCTCAAGGGCCTCACAGTTTAATGGGGGAGGCAACATAGAAACAATCATACACAAATAAGACATATACAGGATAAATTGGAAATAATCAACCAAGAGAAGGCACCAGAATTTTAAGGGATCAGGGAAGCTTTTCTGTGGAAAGTGGGAATTTAATGGGGACTCAAAGGGAGCCAGGAAATCAGGAAGCAGAGATAAGGAGGAATAGAATTTCAGACAAGAGGCAGTGAAAATGCCCAAAGTCAGGAGGTAAATTGTCTTTTTTTCTTTTAAATAGTTTTTTAATTTCCCAAATATGGTCCAACATTCATCTTTGCAAAGTCTCATGTTCCAAATTTTTCTACCTTTTCCCCCTTTCCCTCTTCCCTAAACAGAAGCAATCTAATATAGGTTAAACATGTGAAATTCTTCTAAATATATTTCCATATTCATCATTATGTGCAAAAATAAATCAGATAAAATGGGGGGAAAATAGAAAGAAAAAAAAAAGCAAGTAAACAAACACCACTAACAACAAAAAAGTGAAAATACCATGCTTTGGCCCACATTCAGTCTCCACAGTTCTCTCCTGGATGAGGATGGCACTTTCTATCCCAGTCTATTGGAATTGTCTTCAATAACCTCATTCTTGAAAAAAGGTAAGTCTGAGTGTGGATCACAACATAGTATTTTCACTTTTTTGTTGTTATTTGCTTGCATTTTGTTTTCTTTCTCATTTTTTCTTTTTTGATTTGATTTTTCTTGATAATTGTAGAAATATGTATAGAAAATTGCACATATATTATATTGCTTGCTGTCTAGGGGAGGGGTAGAGATAAGGGAGGGAGAAAAAAAATTGGAACACAAGGTTTTGCAAGGGTGAATGTTGGAAACTATTTATGCATCTGTTTTGAAAATAAAAAGCTTAGGTGGCATGGTGAATAGAACACCAGCCCTGAAGTCAGGAGAACCTTAATTCAAATCTGGCCTCAGACACTTAACACTTCCTAGCTGTGTGACCCTGGGCAAGCCACTTAACCCTAATTGCCTCAGTGAAAAAAAGAAAGAAAAGAAAAGAAAAAGCTTTATAAAAAATAAAAGAAAAGAAAAAAGAAAAGAGCCAAGTCCATCCCAGTTGATCGAATAATCTTTTTTGTTACTGGGTACAATATTCTTTTGGTTCTGTTCACTTCATTTTGCATCACTTCCTGTAAGTCTTTTCAAGAGGTTGGTTGTTTATCTTGTTCCAGGAGAAACAAGGAGTGTCACTGTACCGAAGGATATATGGAAGATGAAGGGAAAAGCTATAAAATGTAAAAAGACTGGAAAGACTGGGGCAGGCAGGTTTATGAAGGGTTTTAAAACACCAGAGAGTTTTGTGTTTTATTTGGAAATGATAGGGAGCCACTGAAGTTTATTTGGAGAGGGGGGGAGAATGATACGATCAAATCTAGTTTGTTGGCATTAGAAAGACAAAAATAAAAATAACCTGTTCTCGAGGACCTTACATTCTACCAGATGACACCCGTAGGAATAAATATAATGCAAATAAAAGTATTACAAGTGAATACAAATAATGCAAAGTATTATGAGATCCATATTGGAACAAAGAGGCTGATATGGGGAAATGAATGATAGCTCCAAGGTTGTGAGATTGTGTTGTCTCTCTCAGAAATAGCCAAGGAGATGAGATTCCACACTTCAGGCACTAGAACTCAAGGAGGACGTAGAGTTTTGTTCTCACAACCCTTTGGCTTGTGCTATATTAGAATTCTTGCCTGTTAGCCAGTAGCTGCTTTTTGGAGAAATTTTTTTTAAAATACAAGACAGAACCTCTAGGGGGGAGACAGGGAGCTGCCATCATGTTTGCAGACAGAGTATGTCTGCAGATGAAGAACCAGATAGAAAACTTTGCCCAACACCAACTCCCCATCCCTGCCCATTTCAGCTGCAGGAGGCCTGATGCTGCCAGATAACATCTTTAATATCCGGGAGGGAAATGAATTCCCCTGCTCTGTCTGCCCATCTGGCATCTCCTAAAGGGCAAAAAGAATTACAGAGAATCAGAGAGCTCAGAGGCTGCTCATGTGGGGTGAGAAGAAATAATCCACACACATCCCTGCTTTTGATCAGATTCCCCTGTAAGTGTCATTGTGTGAGGCTATATCTGCTCCAAATGGGGCAGACACAGCAAAGAGTGCACTTGTTAGTTCCTGCTTTATGCTATACACCATAAAAATAATATCTTATACTTCATAGCTTTCGATCTGATTCTCATAAGAGTTCTGGGAAGTAAATGGGATAGGCAAGTCTCATCCCCATTTTATAGATTTGGCTTATGGAACCCTGGTCTTGTGAGTAATAGAAAGGACACAAGACCCTAAAAGACTTGAGTTCCAGTTCTGGCCTTGTCACTAAGTTACATTTATTTGAGCCTCAGTTTCCTCATTTGTAGACCAGAATGATAATGCCCATATTGTTTACCTTTTTCAAAAAAGTAATATTTTGTTTTTTCCCAAATACATAGAAAAATTTTTAAGATTAATTTTTTCAATAGTATCTTATTTTTTCAAATACAGGCAAAGATAGTTTTCAACATTTGATCATTGCACAATGTTGCTGTTACTGTGTACAATGTTCTCCTGGCATCAATTCGTGTAAGTCTTTTCCAGGTTTTTCTGAAATCAGCCTACTTGTCATTTTTGTAGCACTATAGTATCTCATTACTATCATAGACCATATAAATTGTTCAGCCATTTCCCTGTATTGTTTACCTAAACGAGGCTCTTGTTAGTCTAATTTCTGTGTCAGAGGCTCTCAGATGGCACACAAGACTTGGGTATTTCTCATCTCTCCAGTTTGGTTCATGGCTTCCCCTACTCCCCCAGAAAATCAGGGAGCCTCACTATATTATAACACACACTGGGTTGTCACCTATTCCCTTTGCAAGGACAAAATCCAAAGAATAAAAAGGTTATTTACAAGTTTAGAAAAGTAAAAAAGTGAGAACTCATGGAAAATATCGACAATTGCCAATGAGCGAACCATTGCCCAGAGATCTGAACAGCCTCATCTTACAGTCCTGCACTGAACTGGGTTTCCAAAAAGCAATCCCTTTCTAGAGCTGCCATGTGATGCCCATTGTAGCTCTTCATGACTGCCAGCAGGTGGTGCTTTATTCCCTTCCTCCCCAAGCAATCCACAGCTGCTGGCTAAAGCCAGGGTCAGCAGCTATTCTTCAGCACTAGAGTCACTTACCTCTCTGCCTATGGCTTGCCACAGCATCCAGCCCATTGAGGTCATTAGATCCTTCCCCCCCCAAAGAAAAGCATTTTTGTTCCTGAACAGAGAGACCAGTCCCATTGTAGCACAAACATCAAGAAGCCCAAACTGACCAGGCTCTGAAGTTTCTCTCTCTCTTGTATTAGGGTTTCTGCTAACCTCTGGTCTCACAAAAGATCATCCAGCTATTAGGAAGACGAATCTAAACTCTACTTTGAAAGCTCTGCATCAATAACTAGGTTGGATCAGGGCAAATTTAGTTTGACGTTCCCCTTTTTTACCCCAGCAGGGCATTTACTGCCTGTATTAACTTCCTTCTGGTTCAGAAACTTAAAAAACATTTAAAAAATTTTTCTTCCTTTGTTCCTCTAGTCTTGTGAGTCCCTCTAGAACCAACTGAGTCGGGTGGGGCAGGGTAATCCAAGTTACCTGGAAAGCTTGCTGAGGCATCCAGGGTCAAGAGGAGCCAAACACCTTCTAACAGAGGGGTCAAAATCGAAACTGTCCTTGCTATAGGAAGATCAAATGAGATCTCACAAGCTTCATATAAATGATGAAATTCCATTTCACCTTGGAGAGCCTTGGAGGGAGGGGCAGACCAGCCTGGGCTGAGGGCCAGAATTGAGATGCTTTAGGTATCCTCTCCCCAGGAGAGGGACTTGCTGGGAATAAGGTGACTTTTGGTCAATGGGAGGCAAGAAGGCTAAAGCCAACTTTGCTGTCAACCTCTCTCCTTTTAAGGAAATCATTCCAGGTTGGTTCCTGAACTATGCCCCATGTTTATAACTGACATCTTCAAAGATTTACAAAGGTTTTTAATCCTATAAAGGTTTAAATTCTAAAAGGTAAGTAGTGCAAGTGTTATCACTCCCATTTTATAGGGGAAGAAACTGAGGATCCGGGGAAGTGACCTTGTCTAGGTCATCAAGCCTGATCCGGGGACCTAGGTCTTCATTTCTCAAGCATTAGCCAGAGGCAGAAGCAAAATAGACTTCCGAGGAAGGACAGGGTGAGAGAGAAACAGAAGATTAGTCTTTTACACACATTTTAAAAATTGTTTTATTTTTTCTGATTATGTATGTGCATTAATTTACACCACAAAAAGAAAAAGAAAAAGAAAAAAAAAGTGAACATAGCATATTCTCTTTCTGGATGCAAATGGCGTTTTCTATCCAAAGTTTATTGGGATTGCCTTGGATCATTGAACCACTGAGAACCAAGTTTTTCTTCGATGAGTTTTTTACACATGATTGATATATTGCTAGCTTTCTCAACGGATGGGGGTGGGGAGGCAAGAGAAGGAAAGAATTTGGAATTCAAAATGTAAAAAAGAAAAAAAAAAAGCATGTCAGAGAAAACAGAGGTCCATCTCCTTATTTCTCCTTCCCTCTCCTAGCTCATTTCTTTTCTCTCTCTCCCTCTACCCCCTTCTACCTTTCTGTTTTCCTCTCCAGCTCCTCTTGGAGCTCCTCTCACACCTCCCCTCGGGGTTTTCTCATAGACTCCTCCTCCTGAGGGAATAAGGGGCGGGGTTTCTTACCGAACGTCATCTCTTTGCGCCGTGGTTGCCGCTGCCGCCGCGGTCAGGTGGATGTGAGTCTCGGTCCCGGAGCGTGGGAGAGGCGACGATCGTCTCCGTGACATCGTCCCCGCGGGACCTTGGCCGGAGGGTGACTGCGGCGGTGCTATGGTGTCTATAGGCTCTGTAAGAGTTCGAGAGGCTCCGGCTCTGCGTCCGTCCTCTCCGAGGGTTCCCGTAGGATGGGCCGGAGCCGGGGCCGAGGTGGCAGTGGGGTGGGCCCCCCGGGGAGGCAGTGGGCCGGGCCGGGCTGCGGACGCGGGGGTGGCCCGGGGCTGCGGGCAGCGGCCGGCCCCTTACTCGCCCTCGCCCTCGCCCGACAGGTGCAGCATGTCTAGACCGGGGGTCCTGGGCGGCGCTCGCTCCGGGCTCGGTCTGATGCTCGGGGCCGCCGCGGGCCTCGGGTTCCTCTGTGCCTTCTACATTCACCGGAGGAAACGGACCCAGAGCCATGGCGGGAACTGGAACGCGTCCAACTCCCTGGGCTACACCCGCACTCCGGAGCCTCTCCGCCAGGGTAGGCGCGCCTCGCCCCACCCCGGGCACTGCCCAGGCTTCATCCCCCGGCGCTCTTGGCCGTCGGGAGCCAGTCACTTGGCCGAGAGTCCCAGCTGCCACCTGTGGTCAGGCATGGCTAGCCACTTCTACGCCTCAGGGCCGAGGGAGGAGTGGAGGTCCAGAACGCCTGACTTGGTTGGGAAGGTCTTGAAAAGCTTATCCGTTGACCCAAGAACAGAACTCAGCCTATCTCCTCAGCTTTATTTTTATAATGCTTAAAACTTATTTATTTTGGTTATTTATTGAGAAGAAATTTGAGTTCCTAATTCTCTTCTACTCCTTCCCTTCCTTTCCCACTCCTCCCTCACCCATTAGGAAGGCAAGAATTGTGATGTCATTTACATATGTGGAAAGCATTTTTACATTTTCATATTCCAAGTTGCAAATAAAGGGCAAGAAAAATAAAGGGAAAAATTATGGTTCAATCTGCATTCAGATACCATCAGATAGTTCAATGGAGGTGGATAGTATTATATTGTTTCATCTTTCTTTAGCTAAAAACTAAAAAGTGGCTAAAATTATTGAAGTCATGTATTTAAAATGCTTTGCTATTTATTGAGTTATTGGGGCCTGGCAAATGAGGCGGAGGAAAGGGATTCCTGGATGTATGCCCATTTTAGGAATACAAAAAAGAGGCCAGAAAAGGGGGGAGCTTGACACAATTGGTCTAAATACATGCTTATTGGTTTAGATTGAATATAGCATAATTGAGATCACTCTTTTAGCAGCAAAGGTGGTGTCAGATGCTGGTCTCCTGATTTTAATCACATCCTTAAAGAGATGTACAAATCCTTAAAGAGATGTACAAAAGATGAACAACTTTCTTGTTCAGGTGGAAAGGGGTGATGAAAGACTTTATTTACCTTTTATCTTCTTTACCTCATAACCCTAGAAAAGTAGGAAGGTGATGAAAAGATTGCATAGTTCTCACTATTAGTTTTGGCAACAAGCACTAAGGTGTTTCAGTTCCCAGATTGGTGCTGTGTAGGTGTATATTACAGGAGAAAGGAAGCCCAGAAAAATGCAAAAGAAAAACTGAGTTTTACAGGTATTAAGACAGTCCTGATTATTTAATATATCAGGGAATGTTAGTGTTGGAAGACTTTGGAGATCACCAATCCAACTTTCTTTGCAAATGAGGCTCTTAAACCCAGAGAGGTTGTGACTTTCTTAGATTAGTGGCAGACAAGTTCTAGACTGCTATTCATCGGTCTTTTGACCACACTATGCTATCTATTTAAGGTGAATTAAAGTGTTTTTTTTTTTTTTTTTAACAATTTATTCTCTTATTTTAGTTCTGATCTTGTTTTGAGATTTAATAGGTTGGTTCACTTTGTGGATAGAGAAACTAAAGGCATTGTGGTGTAGTTAGGAAAGAACATTAACCTTGGAAGACCCTTGTGTTGAAATCCTAGCTCCTTAAGTATATTACTTCTCTCAGGGTTCCAGTTTTCTGTTTATAAAATTATTTATTATTAATTCTTATACAAAGCTTAGTACTGGTCAAGATGATTTATTAGGCACTTTCTAAGGTTTTCACTGGGAGTCACTTTGACTTTTTAGATATTAGGACTAGTTTTCTACTTTTTTTTTTTAATGAAATTTAGGTAATATTCTGCCCTGATTGACTTTGATAAATGGAACCTTGCTATGTGAGTGTTAGAACTCTGCCCCAGATTGCTTGCTTTCCAGCAATTTCAGCAAATTAATTCCCTGTGGGAGACAAACTTGTTTGTGTAGAACCCAAAGGTTGGGATGCTCTTCCCTCTGCTGGGGTTTGAGTGTATTACATTCCAAGTCAGAGGTTAATGCTGTTCACTTAACAAAGCATCAGGGGAGAAAGACCAAGTAGCTGCTCTTATTGGTACTGGTATGAGAGTTAAGTTTTCAGAACATTTCATATCCCATTACCAAGGGAAAGTCTCAGACCTTGTTAACAATAGCAGGTCTGTTCTAGGTAGAAAAAAGCATTGGAAACCCTCAGATTATAGTTTTGCAATACATTTAGTAGCAGATTATCACAGGGTGGTAATCTTAGACTTAGTACAGGATTTTTGAACTCTCACAACAGCTTGTGGTCAATCATTAGAAGGGCTGTTTCTGTACTTTGGTTTGGGGAACAGTGACCGATAGCCAAGGTTGCTTTGTCACCCAACATTCCTGAGCATCCCTGAGCATGTGTATGAGCATGAGTTGTGTAAGCTATAAACTTCCTGGATTGTTAGTAACACAGAGGGTTTATTTCCAGATCTGTTATGCCTGTCATACTGGTTTCTTTCCTGTTTTAGCATCTGGCATCTCAGCAGTCAGGGTAATACATTTACTCATCCAGATGTGTGTTAAATAGTTTGGAATTGGCATCGACCTCTTGTGTAATCCAAAAGTTAACTTGGTGGGGCTCTGTGATAGCATCTTAACCCATAGGGTTGGCAAGGGATATCTTTAGTAGCTGCCACTTTTTTTTTTTTAACTTGTTTGGCCTCTCTCATGATGAGAAGAAGTAGGGCTTTTGATTTTCTTGGTTTAGAAGTTTAGTTATATGAAGTAGTGGGGAGAATTTTCATCCTAAGGCATCCTCTTGCTAGCCTCATTTGACTTTTAGCTATGAGAGTGGGACCAGGGAGGCTTTGATTTGGAGATGTGCTGGACAAGTTATTGATACTCTGAGAAAATATTTTTCTCTTGCAAAGGACTTCATTATCTCAGAGGACTTTATTATAGCATGTGTCTGTGGCTCTGCAGTTAGGTACAAGAGAGTGGTTGGGTTCACTCTGGTGAAGGCCAGTGATTTGTTGGAACAAGCTTTCTTACTTGGACAAGGAAATGTGAAGGCCTTATTGTCTCATTCTAGACTGTAAACTTTGTTTTCTATTTCCCATGTTTTAGTGATGCTCTTGCGGGCAGCACCAGGGGAGGCTGGTGATGCTGTGTCTATTCCCAGCATGCCGAGGGAGAAGCAAGAGGAGGTGCTGGATCGCCTGGACTTTGTATTGAGCAGCCTAACTGAGCTTCGGCAGGAAGTGGAAGAACTAAGAAATAGCCTCCAGGGTCTTGCTGGGGAGATTGTGGGGGAGGTCAAGTGAGTACTGGATGATGGACACTGGGCAGCTGATTTAGCTTCTGTTGCTTATGCTAGGCTATTTTACTTTTCTTTCACTCTTTCTTTCCTTCTTTTCTTTCTCTCTTTTTCCTCAGAAAACTTCCAGGATTAGGGTGGCACTCTTGCTTGGATATTTGGGGACCTAGGTTAGATATCCTTTTATATCAGTTGATCTGTTTACACTGAATCTCAAAAGGGCATTTGGCAAAAATCCTACTCCACATACCAAGCCCTGTATAAGGACTTTGTAAGTTTTGAGTCATAAAATAAATCAACCTTGAGAAAAAGGGAGCTGTTGAAACTCATTTTCTTACTAGCATAGGTTTTTGGCACAGATTGTCAATGTATCTTATTCTCCAAGAGAATGGACAGAATAAATGTGGGTGGGATTTAGTTTGACCCTCCAGAATGGGTCCTACTTTTCAGGTCTCAGATGGAAGAGAACCAAAGAGTGACTCGGAGGAGAAGGTTTCCATTCAACAGGGAAAGAAGAGACTCCACTGGCTCCAGCTCCATCTACTTCAGTGCGAACTCGGGAGTACTTTTGACTGAAGGAGAAAGCGAGGGAGGGTGAGTCACGTGCTCCTGGACAGAGTTAGGTGAACTCATGGTATCCTATCTGTAGTCTGCCAGTATCACAAACCAGGGTTTTGAGGGACCATATAAGAAAAGAAGAATTCTTAGGATACTTTTTTTGGGGAAAAGTTTTATTGATGTTCTTTTTAAAATATTGTCACTTCCCACTGACATCAAAACTTCCTTTGTAACAAAAGAGTATGATTAGTTTAGCAAGACAAATCCATACATTGGCCACTGAAAGTATATCCCAGACCTTACTTTGTACCCCTCTACCTAGATGTGGCAAACTTATTAATCATTGACTAAATATGAATTCTCCTTTTTTCCTCTACATTATTGTGGTCATGATTTAAATTTTTCTCCTAGTTTTTCATTTATTTCATTTCAGTTCACATACAAATTTTCCCAAATTTCTACTAATTCTTCATTTTATAATTTCCGATTGTGCAATACTGTTGAAGGTTATTTTTTTGTAACTCTGTACCTGCTTCCCTTTCTCTGTGATTAGAAACTTCTTCCTATAGAAGACTTTATTATGTTACTTTTATACTTTGTAGTGACAGAAAATTCTTGAGCAGGAGTCAGGTAGGTCTGAGTTCAAATGTGGGGTCAGATACTTATTAATTGTGTGATTCTAGGTAAGTCATTTCATCCCGTTTGCCTCAGTTTCCTTATCTGTAAAATGAGCTGGAGAAGGAAATGGTAAACCACTCCAGTATCTCTGTCAAGAAAACCTCAAATAAGGCCACTTAGAGTTAGACATAACTGAACAATATCCAAAGTGACAGAAACTTATTCCTTTGGAATATGGAGCAGAAGTGCCTATGCTTATGCTCATTGACCCAAATCATAGCCAGTGTAATATATTGGGAAATAGCAGAGTGTTTCACAGATCTTTCTTCTGACTCATTCAAGACTTTAAAAAAAAAAAAAATACTCAAAACAAGCAAATCACTTGTTTATGGTCTGTGCAGTTGGGTGTCACAGTGGATAGAATATGAGATTTGGAGTCAGAAAAATCTGAGTTCAAATCCTGTCTCAAAATATTTACAGTGTGAGCCAGGACTCCATTGCCTCATCTCTAAAATGAGGATAATAGCACCTACCTCACAGGGTTGTTGTGAGGATCAAATAAGATCACACGTAAAGTGCTTTGCAAACCTTAAAGTGTTTTTAAACTTTAATTTGATGGTAATGATGAGGGTGATATGGATGCTTTGGTTCTAAAAGTCAAACCTGAATTTTGTGTTGTTAAAAAAAAAAAAACCTTAAAGGTTTTAAAATCTTAATTTAGATGATGTGGACAATTCAGTTGAAAGAACTAGGTCTGAATTTTCTGTCCTTCAAACACTTAGAGGTTTTTAAACTTTAAATTAATGATGATGATGTAGATGTTTCAGTCCCAAGGGCCAGGTCTGAATTTTCTGTCCTCTTTTCTTTGACCTGATATGGTTAAGGTAGAATCTGTCTTTGGCTCCCACCAAATCTAGCAGTCCCAGTGGCCTGTGTTTGATCTTGGGACTAACAGCCCTTTTTTCTTTTGTGGCTTTCAATGAGCAGAATTAAATTATGTTATGAACTTAACATTAACCATCAGTGCATACAGTTGCTTTGTAACTATTTACATTTAAATGGATTTTGATAACATGAACTATTGTAACATTTTAGTCACTCCAGAACTTTTTTGTTCTCTCCTTTTCATTTAAAATTTTAAAAAATTTTAAATAAAATTTAAATTTAAAAATAAAATAAGAATTTCCATATACATTTTTAGTAGAGAAAAAAGGAATGCACATGAGATTGTAAATCTCTTATGTACAATTTGCTTTCTTTTAAAATATATAATAAATTCAGAATGTAATTTTCAAAGCTGTCCTGTTTGTGATTCTTTCTGACCTGTTCTCTTCTATGCATTTAAAAAAAAAATGCTTCATTGGCTGTTTTTCTTTCTCTTGAGCTACCCTATGCCTAATTTTTCTCTTTCTCCTTCCTCTCTTCCCAGTCCTACATAAATTAGAAAAAAGAAGAATAACAAAACCCTTGTAATAAATATGCAACTGCTTTACTCCCCTCTAGATTCCTATTCTGGTTATCTGAGCATGCCAGTCAATAAACATGCATTAAGCCCTTGCTAAGTGCCACACATTGTGCTAAGTGCTGGAGATACAAAGAAAGATAAAAGACAGCTTCTGGCTCACAGGAGCTCACAGCCTAATGAAATGTATGTCTTTCTACACCGTGAGTCCTGAAGGTGGATGGCATACTTCATTATCTATCTTTCTTAATCTTAGTTGGTCATGCATTATTTAAAGTTCTTAAGGTTGTTTTTTTTTTTTTTTCATTTACAATGTTATTTATAGATTGTTCTTTTGGTTCTGCTCACTTTTTTAAAAAGTTAATTTTTACCTATTTTTTCAGCTAACAAGTATTTTTTTCTCCTTACCTCCCTCCAACTGGGGGAAAAAAACAGTTGTAACAAATCCACATAGTTAAGCAAAACAGATTCCCATACTGATTGTATGCAAAAATGTATATTTCATTATGAGCCTCTAGTTCTGTCAAGAATTGGGAAGTATGTTTCAGCCATTGCTCTTCTGAAATCTTTATTGGTCATTGCATTGGTCAAAATCTTTTTTTTTTTTCTTATTAAATTAAATTTTATTTTTATGAAGTTCTGCCTTTTCTCACTCCTATTGAGAAAGCAAGAACTTGTTTCATTAAGCAAAACAAATTCCTACCTTGACCATATCTTTAATTTAAAAAAAAAAAAAAGGCTCAACCTTCTCCTGGGTTATTATCCTATGTCATCAGTCCTCTGAAATTGTGATTGGTCATTGTATTGATCAGAGTTTCTAAGACTTTCAAAGTTATCTTTACAATTTTGTTGTTACTGTATAAATCATTCTCCAGTTCTGCTCGATTTACTCTCCATCAGTTTATACAATCTTGTTTCTCTGAAATCAACTCCTTTATTGTCTCTCACAGCACAATAGTAATCCATTACATTTATATACCATAAATTATTCAGCAATTTCCCAACTAAAAGACACCCCTTCAACTGTCAGTTCTTTGCCAACACACAAAAAAAAAGATTCTAGAAATATTTTTGTATATATGGATCCTCTTTCTCTGTCTTTTATCTTTTTGTGGTATAGATCTATATAGTACTGTTATCATTGGTTAAAGAGGTATACCCAATTTAATAACATTTAGGATACGGTTAAAGTGCTTTCCAAAATGACTGGACCAATTTCTAGTTCCACTAATAATGCCTCAATATGCCTGTTTTCCATGATCCCTCCAGCAAAAATTTTTAAGTCTTTCAAAGTTTTTCTTTACATCATTGTTATTTATAGATTATTCTGCTACTGTTCTACTGTTTATGGATGAATTTGCTCAATTTATTGCATCAGTTCATACAAATCTTCCAAAGATTTTCAGAAACTAGGCCTTTTATACAATAATATTTCATCATACTTACAGCATTTTTATTCATCCATTCCCCAACTAATGGGCATGTCTTAGTTTCCAATTTTTTTAATAAGAAAAGGAGCTGCTGTAAATATCTTTATGCATATGGGTCTTTTTCTTCTTTCTTTGATTTCATTGAGGGTATAAACCTAGTTAGTGGTATCATTGGATTAAATAAAGGGTAAACACAGTTTATTGACTTTAGAGGCGGATTTCATATTGTTTCCCAAAATGATTATATCAAATCATAGCTCCACCAACAGTGCTTTAGTGTTATTGTTGTTTTTTTGTTTGTTTGTTTTGCGGCTCCTTCGATAGTCATCTTTTTATCTTTTTGTCAATTTTGCCAATCTAATGATTTACATTTATTTTTCTTCTTATGCAGTTTTAAATATTCTTAGTCTCTTCTAGTTTTGCTTTCCATTTTAAATCCTCCCCCCCACATTTCTTATATTTGTTGATATTAATCATGCTATAGAGTACCTTATCTTTCTGTTAAGGAAAGGGATATGATGGAGGCAAAGTTAGACCTTGTTTGATTAACAGACCAAGTCAGAATCATAACAGCTGATTTGTGGCCTTGTTTTCTATTGAGTTTTCTAAACATCCACTATAGTTTTTATCATATTAATAAAAACTGTGACGAAAATCTTCCATAATTGAATCTCAAAGCTACTATCCATGGAGTTTCTTTAACTTGTTACTCACTGTTATCCTAACAGAATTTCTAGAAACCTGCCCATTTACTTGACTTTTTCTGGACCCCAGGGTAGCAAACCCTGCTACCTTTAATTGAACATCAGGATTAAAAACCTTTGCCAAAAAATTAATGGAAGGAATAAAATAAAAATTAAACAAAGCACTAGTCATCCTTATCCATTAACTTGGTTAACTCTATTTTACTACAAATGATGGCTTCTTTAACCATTTCCTAGTTCCTCCCTTTGGAGCCTGTATGTGGGTAAGGGCTTGTGGGGAGTCCTCTTTTGGGAAAAAAAATAGTTGTGATGGAGATCCTGTTCTCTGAGTAGTACAAGAAACTTTTATCTATAGAAAAGCATGTTTTCTGTGTCCTGTCCCATTTACGGGGAGCACACAGATAGACAAGAGACAACAGGAAAATGCCAACTTTCTTTTGCTTCCTTTCATGCATACTGAAGTTGATATTTGTGGTAGAGGGTTTTTAAAGGACTAACAATACATGTTTTTAGTTGCTTAATCTGCTATTTGTCTTGGCAGACAACTGTCATTTTCTATTTGTTACCATGATTGACCAAGCTATACTTGTGACTGACCTAAAGATTTAGAGATGCCCCTACTAGTTCTAGTAGTTTGCCTAACTCTTTTGGACCAGAAGATGCTTCATGCTAGAAAACTCTTTTCTTCTCAGCACAGGCTGTATAGTCTAAATAACAATGGATTTAGAATTGGAAGTCCCGAGTTTGAATTATGGCAATGTTACTGTATAACTGTGAAGCTCTAGGCAAGTTACTTAATTTTTCTTTACCTTTGTTTCCACATCTGAAAAATATCTATACTACCTATTTCAGAGAGTTGTTGGGATAAAATATGTTGAATATTTTACAAGCTGCAAAATAGTATACAAATACCAAAACCGCTGGTGATTAGTACATAATGTATGGTTGTAATCTCCAAACTTTTCTTTGGTCACATAAATGTTTTGGTGGGAAAAGTGACTTAATGGGAATGGAGCTATAATATTATAAGGAAAACCTAGGGATTTGGGAATTATCGTCAAAGGTTGTCTGTTCCAGGTAGGCAGAGTTAGCCGAGTATCCTTACTGGCTATTGAAGAACAAAGTTTATTTCTTCAGTATCAAAATGTAAGTAGCACAGAGTTGGATGGTCAGAGGGTTAGTTCCAAGAAGCATACTGTTATGAGTAATATGAAGCTGGAGTGGCAGAGCCAGAGAGCTCATGTTGTGCATTTTATTGACAATTGGAACTATGCCAAGGGGGCACAACTTTGCCAAGAGTTTAGAAAACGGAAATTGGTACACTTAATCCATGATTGTTTTTAAAAAAAAAAAAAAAAAAAAAACCCTTTACAAATAATTGCTTGCTCTAAAGTCAATAAAAGCCAATGTGGTTTAAAAATTAGAATTATAGGACAGAGATGACTAAAGGCCAAGGCCATATTTACAGTGACCTATCCTTTGGTAGCTGTCCAGTTGAGTTAACTGGTATACTCTATGGTAGTAAATTTATCCTCAGGGAACAGATTGACAGTAGTCCCTATATTGAGGGAAGATGTGGCTTTCTTGAAATTAGTTTGAATAGAAAGCAAGATGCTGGCCTTTTGGCTCGTGGAATAAATTGGTCATTTGAAGCCATGTGGTTTAATTTTTGGCTTGATATCCAGGTCAGTGGTCGGGGAGTGCTTCTACTACAGTCAGTGCACTTGGGCAGAAAGGGAGACTCTGGTGAGCCATTCCTTTCTTGGGACAGACCACAAACTTATGAATGACTTTGAATAATGAGAACCAAGGGAAGACAGTACTTTTAGATAATACACTGTTTTGGGGGGGAATTGAGAGGGTTTATTTGGACTGTCTTGGTTCTGATCCTTCAAAACTCTGAACTCTTTCACGAGTTCCAGAAGTAAACAGTAAGATTTGAGAGAAGTAGGCTTCCCAGAAATAGGCAGTAAACTAATATTCATGGGTATTGCCAGACAGACGGCTTAAGCCCTTCTGCCTGTTGAAATTTTACTTTTTACAGGATTCAGCTCAAGTTTTTCGTCTTTTCCATGAAGTCTCCCCAGATCATTCCAGCCTGAAGTGTACTTCTACCTTTGAACTTTTGTAGCTCTTTAAACTTCTTATGACACTAGCCACATACTGACTTGTCTTTAGTTATTGCTCTACTTCTGTCATCTCTCCTATTAGATTGAAGGCTTCTTGAGGGCAGAGAACGTGTCGTAAGTCATCTATCATAAGGCTACATAGTAAATTCTTAGTAATTATCTGTTAAATAACTCTTCTGATGTTTTAGGTTCTTCAGCTCTCAAAACATGAATTTTAGAAGTTTTCATTGTACAGAAAATAAATTGTAGAGACATAGGGCACTGTATTCAGAAAGAATTTTAATTTTCACAGTTCTGACATGACCAGACACTCCAGATTAAGATTTCATGTCCCAAAAAAGGTCTCTTTATTTCCCAGGTAGTCACAGGAGTCTGAAAAAGAGGGTGGATATAGGAGGGAGTGGAGGAAGGTCTATTGTGTATAGCCTTATTGTACATTCAATCAAGGGTCCAAGAGATATAAAGGACCTAGAGCATCCTGAGTAAGTAATGAGACAATGACAATGGTCTGTGGTATTAATGATAGAGGACTCTTTCAAGAACATCAATAATGTTCTTAGTCTGTGGGTCCACATGGAGATCGGTGTCAGCTCTTTGCTGT
This sequence comes from Myrmecobius fasciatus, assembly GCA_023553655.1. Taxonomy (NCBI): domain Eukaryota; kingdom Metazoa; phylum Chordata; class Mammalia; order Dasyuromorphia; family Myrmecobiidae; genus Myrmecobius; species Myrmecobius fasciatus. The sequence goes on from JAJPUD010003945.1 coordinate 43,370, forward strand.
CCAACAAAACTGTAAAATCCCTCTTCAAAACCTTAGTATTTATGATGAAAGAAATGGGTCACTTTCTGATGAAAGAAATGGGTCACTTTCTGATGAAAGAAATGAACTGCTTTTACTCATGTAAACTGGGCTGGTCTGTGCTTTCAATTCTAGCTCTGAAAAAAAGCTAAATATGTTTAGGTCTCTGGCCTTTTTAGGACCTTAAGGTCTTTCTTGACCTCTTGTTTTCCTGAATTTTTGTTTTCCTTGGATAGTTTATGTCCCAGGAGACTGTGTTTTCAAAGCAAGCAGAGGCCATAATGGATTGTAACATTTCATGATTTCCTGAATGTGAAAAAGTCAACTCCTGGGTCACAGTTGTTGAGATTCTGTTAATGGCTGTGACTCCATTCCCCAGCTCATGGGAAATATGAATTTATGTGAACCAGCTGACTGGAGCCATCTTGTCATTGGAAGGTTGCAATCCCTGAGCAAAGCAGGAAGTTTGTTTAAGTGACTAGAATCCAAGGTTGAACATACCTAGCTTATGGGGTGAACAAACCTACTAACTATACTTCTGAGAAGGGTTTCATAGGGTATTAGCTAGTGGACTATATAAAGTCCTTTATATTATATTTATGTAGCTACTTGCCTCCATAAGAAGACTGCTGTATTTTCTCATGGCCATTTACTCAACTATTTCCTTTTCTACCAAAGTGTTAATTTTAGAGGCATATCTGCCTTTGAGAAGAGCATACTATCAGTTGGTATTTCCTATATCCATTCGGTTGTCAAGATCTGTCATTTCTACATCTTTCAAATATTCCTCCTTTTCTCCTCTGACATTGCTACCACCCTGATATAGACCTAAATCATTTCATGATGGGACTACCTGCAGTGTTTGCCTTAAATCTCTTCCTACTACAAACCACTCAGTTGTTAAATTGATCTTTCTAAAGTATGGTTCTCACCATGTTAGCCCACTGTTCCACAAACTGCAGTGATTCCCAGAATTAAATGTAAAATTTTCTGTTTGCTTTTCAAAACAGCCCTTCTGTTTGCCTTTCAAAGCCCTGATCCTTTCCTGCCATTTCAGTCTTCTTAAACCATACTCTTCTCCAATACTCTGCAGGCCAGTGACATTGGCCTTGTTCCATGCACATGACATTCCAGTTTCCAATTCTGGGCCTTTTTTATTGACTGTGCCCCATGCCTGAAACTCTCTTCCTCCTCCTGGCTTTCTTCAGGTCTCAGCTAAAGTCCTACCTTTTGCAGGAAGCCTTTCCCAGTCCTTAATCTTCATGCCTTCTTTCTCAAATTACCCCATTTATTCATATATATCTTATTTGCATATGGTTGTCTATATATTATTTCTCCCATGAGACTGAGTTCCTTCAGAGAAGTATGTGCCATACCTGGCACAGTGCCTGGTACACAGTGAGCCCTTAAGTGCTTACTGACTGACTCCTAGGTGCTCTTAGACATGGGTGCATTAGCTACCTTTTTTGGTTGAGGGAGAATCAGTGGGCACCCATTCCTCTGGGACTTGGGATGTCTGAGTGATGATGTCCAACGTGCTTTCCACCCCAGGTACACAACAGCCAATGCAGAGTCTGACTATGACTGGGAGACAGAAAAGGAAAGTGAGGAGGATGAAGATGAAGTGAGCTGTGAAACAGTGAAAACAGGGCGAAGGGACTCTCAGGACCTGACTGGCGAGGGGGATTCCCTTCTGCCAGTAGACTCTGCCGGCGGAGAGGAGCTGCTCCTGCTGCTGCGGCAGGCAGATGAGCTGCACCAGGGTGACAAGCAGAACAAACAGGAAGGTTTCCAGAGGCTCCTCAACAACAAGCTGGCGGTAATGCTCCCCTCCCCATCCTTGTTGCTGCCCCGGACTGTGCAAGGGCAGCCGGGCACGGGTAGTTCAGAAGGCAAGTTGTGGGTGGTGGCAAGTGTTGGCAGTGCCTAATCTTAAATCATTGTGTCCCCCACATCAGGTGTGAGTCACTATTAGAAAATCCACATCCAGATGGGATGAACTTTTTTCTGTGGTTGGAGTTAGAATAGGGTAGAGGAGTTAGGATAGGGGATAACAGCAGATTGGTGTTGCCTTCTCCCAGAGCCTTTCTGTCCCTTTTCTCCTACACCTTCTGAAAAAAGAGAAGATTCTCACATCTTCAAGTCTGGCAAATACTTGGTGCCTAAGGAAACAACTTAAAAAAAAAAATTAAAATGGGGAAAATGGAAAAATAAGTGAAAAGGTTCTGCTGTTCAGCAGGTGGAGAAACTTGTAAAAGAACCGGACATGTCTTTTTCCCCCTTAGTTCTTTGCCCCATCCCATTCCCTTTCCTACCACAGCACTTCGGTCTTTTTGTCCCATTTGAAGGAGGACTGAAATAAGAGCTAGAAGGGGTAATCTGAAACATTTTCCCACCTGTTTAGAGAAGAATGATGAAACTAAAACCCTTCAAAAGAAAACCAGGAAACAATTCCACCCTGGTGTAACCCTTCTTACATCATGCTCAGAGTGGTCTGGGTTTCCCTGTCCCTGGCTTAGGCCTGGGATACAGCAAGACTGGCCTTCTGTATGTAGGCTATTCCCCAACCTCATTTCCAATTTCCCCATATATGGCCTAGGCTTTGGATGCCATGCAGCATCGCAAGTTTTGAACAAGCTTCCATTCTGGGGTGGGAGAATGGGGAAAGGAATGGATAGTTTGAGATTTGACCTTTTGGGATTTGCTAGCAAAATGTTTAACTGAAGGCTTCCTCCATTTCATCACAGATATTGCATGCATCCTGTTAAGTGTCATTTCTACCATTTACCTGTTGAGGATTATCCCACTGGGCAAGGTTCATTGGGACACAGGCCTGGGAGTTCTGTGGGCTCTTGCTCACCCCAGCATAAGCATCTCATGGTGGCTAGAGCAGGGAATCCCTGATGCCCAGGATGTGGGGTGAGAAGTGCTTTCAACTCTTTTGTTCCATTCACAGTATGGAAGTCGGCAAGACTTTTTGTGGCGCCTGGCTCGGGCCTACAGTGACATGTGTGACCTCTCCGAGGAGATGAATGAGAAAAAATCATACGCCCAAAGTGGTGAGCACCCACTTGACTATTAGAGGAGAAAGGAGGGTGACCTTGGATGGTTTTCTGGTTTAATGCCTTTATTTTTACAAGAAGAAAAAAAAGCCCACAGAAGTTTTTTTTTGTTTGTTTGTTTGTTTGTTTGTTTGTTTTTTTTTTTGCTGGGGTCACATGAATAGAGCAGGGAGCACAGCTAAGATGTGGTTCGGGTCTTTTGATCCTAAATCCAAGGTGCTTTCTGTAAGAGTACATGGCCTAAAGGGCTGAGTCAGCAAATATGGGTCTGGCACAGGTTGGCTAGTATTCAAAGGGGCTCTTGGCATCCCGGGGCAGGGCCAGCCTAAGTCAGATCACTTAGCCATTATGAATCCTGGCTTCTCCACCTGAGGTGTAGGCACTTCATAGAGAATACAGAGCAGGTAACTTCCAAATCTGGACAGGGAACCTACCTGTGGGACCTACAATAAGATTTTATACAAATTTGGCTTGCCCCTGATTATAACTTAGAGCTAGAATCGGCCTTATCCAGCCTTTTATTTTGCAGATAAAGAAACTAACAGAAGCTGCAGAGCTAGTTTGCATTTGAAGTCAGATCCTCTGAATCCATATTTATTTAGGGTTCTCTCCCCCATACCATTGCTTCTTTTACCCTTATATGTCTCCTTCTGAATCCCTTCTTCGTCTTTAAATTTCAACTGAATGTAATTTAACCGTATTCCAAGGTTACTCTTCTAGTGAAACCTTCCCTGATTCCTCCCCCTCCCACCCTGCCTTGTACTTTTTTTTTTTTTTTAAATCTCTCCTCTGCATTGGTTCACGTGACACCAGAGAAATCACTCAGTAATATACTGTAGTTTCTGGTATGTACAGTAAGTATACTGTCATTATCTGACATGTGTATTAGTTCTGTCTAATGGACTATAACCTCCATGGTGACAGGGCCAACCCTTATCTAAATTGTATTTGGTCAGTACCCAAAATTTGCTTTGAATTCACTTTATAGTTTATAAAATGCTCTCCTTACAACCTCATCAGCTACAGTAATAAAGGATATAAGGAAGTGACTCTCTTCTGGTCACCTTGGGAAACCATTTTGGCATCCTGGTGAAAGTGTTATGGGATCATTGATTTAGAACTGTAAAGGGACCTTAGAGGCTGTCAAATCCAACCTCAAATTGTACAGATGGGGAAATTGAGGCTAGGGACGATTAAGTGACTTGCCTGGTGTTACACAATTAGTATGTGTGTCTGAATCAAGGTCTGAACTTGGGTCTTCCTGATTGGGAGCCCAGCACTCTCCAATCTGCTGTCTTGATGCCTCAATCCTGAAATTTATAGTCTTGTCCAAGGCAGAACTAGGATTAATGGGCAGAAACTGTAGGAAGGTTTTGTGCTTAATATGAGGAAAAGCATTCTAGCACTTGTACTTGTCCTAAAGTTTAATTGGTTGCCTTAAATGATAGTGAAATAATTTTTCTTATGATGGGTGGGGAGGCAAAGGCCCAGGTCTTCAAGTGAAGGCCGGATGACCACCTACTGATGATATTGTGGAGGGTTTCAGATTTAGTGTGGATGAGTTGACCGCTTCACCTATTTCAGCCCATGAGATCTTTGATTCTATGCTGCTGGCCCCATGTTGCCATGATCCACCCATCTTATCACAAAAACCTTTGTCCTTTGGAGCAAGGAGTACTTCCACATTGATAATCAGGGTTCTGAGTTATTCTTTGTGGGTGATTACTTTCAAAGCCAGCCATCTGTGAGGTTGCTCTAAATCTTGGGCCTAAAAGGAATTTCAGAAGTCACATTATTATGTTGTCTTGCCTTTAAACCATTTTGTGCTTGTGTAATATAAAGAAAAGGGGTTTCTGGGTGTCTGTATTTGATAATTTAAGTCCTTATAGGGCTTCACTAATTTTGGACATTAACTTCTTCTTGAATGGTATTATAAGTAGTATAGGGAGGTTGGGCTAAATTTATACTGCCCCCAATTAAAAAAAAAAACATCCTGAAAATTGTAATTAAACTTTCAAAAGTTTAAAAAGTTAAAAAAAAAATACTAAGCTTCTTTCTCTTTTGAGGAGATAAGTATTGGAGGTTGGAAGGTGACTGAGCAATCCATGTCTTTGGAAATAAGGAATGGATACCCGATTTGTCACTCCTAAATTGGTTTCAACTGAATACTGAAAAATGAGACTAGAGCAGGCATCTTTCTCTCCCCTGCTCTTTTTGAAGAGGATCCTCTTGGACTTTGGGTAGGAAAGAATCCTTTCCAACATATTGCTAACTTTTGACACTGTCTTTTATCTTTTAGGAAAAGAAGAAGCAGAGGCTGCCCTGGAGAAAGGGGAGGAAAGTGCTGAGTCTCACCAGTGGTAAATAATGGGCTCTGAGGGAAAGAACTAACGATGGGTACACAAGAGGACTCTGGCTCAGCCAGCTTTCACTGCCTCATGACCAGAGGCATTTGGGATCTTGTGTTTTTCTTCTTGTCAATGACGAGAGACTTGCCTATAGGTTTTAGGACAGCCCTGGTTCGGCTTCCTGTTTGGCTCTGCTTTTTTGGAGCAAGGCTGTTTGGGCGGGACAGTGCCTCGATTTTGTGTTTGTTGGTTTGTTTTGACCAAATATCCCTGGAGGTGAAGTAGAGAAACCTACCATAGTAAGTGAGGCAAGGCTCAGAAAAATGAGTTAGCTTGGGGTCAGTGGTGGGGATGGTGGGTTGAGATGAGCAGGACTAATATCTAAATCTCTGTCACACTAAGGTAGTGTGACACCTTGTTCCATAGTGTAGTCCTGACTGATGAACTTTGGCTTTTACTTATCGTGGGTGGGAATATCTGTCCATGAACTTTGGGTACAGTGAACAGAACTGCCAAGTCTGATGGTTTGTGGGATGGATTCTTTTATTATTGTTTAAAAAAAAAAAATCAACCCTATTTGTGATTTCATGAAACAAAGCCTTAGTAGCTGTCCTGGGAGTCTGGGCCAGAATTCTTAGTTTCAGTGAAAATGTTGCCATCCTGTGTTTTTGTTTGTTGCTTTTCTTGTCCTCCCTTGGGCTATCTGTGGATCTGGAAAGGAGGACAGAGGATAAGGGTTCTATAGTTCTTGATGAGCTTCACATCTGTTTACTCTGGTTCTCACTTATCAGGCCCTTTGGTCTAATTGCTCCCCCTCCCCTTTTTAAAAATCAAACTATTTTTTTAATCAAATGATTAGGAAAATACAATATATCCATGAAACACTAAACAGGAAGGCTAGATTAATTGCATTCAGTAAGAAGTTGGTATAAAGAGAAGAGAACAAGATCTTTTCCACCCCAATGCCTGGTACTAACATGTTGCTCAAAGTTTTAACTAACACTGATAATTGGATAATTGGTGCTAGTTACCTGTACTCTGGGATAGAAACAACTTCTCCCTTACAACCAGCCTATGCTCCAGAGGTTTAGGTTGTCTTCCCACCTTTTCCTATTCTAAGAGGTTCTTCTCAACAAGTTGTTTCTATTGAAAAGGACAAATCAGCAGAAGCAGGCCATCACATCTTTTTCTGCTTTGGGGAAAACTAACTTGCCCCTAGACCAGTCATGTACCATTCCATTAAGTAGGAGACTTAAATTAATTAAGATTGTTCTGGGGCAGCTAGGTGGCAAAGTGGGTAGAGCACCAGCCCTGAAGTCAGGAGGACCTGAGTTCAAATGTGGTCTCAGATTCTTAATATTTCCCAGCTGTGTGACCCTGGACAAGTCACTTAATCCCAATTGCCTCAGCCAAAAAAGAAAGAAAAATAAAAAGCTCTTATAAAAAAAAATAAAAATTGTTCTGCAAACAAAATTTCCCTTTTAAAATGAGAGTAGGTTTGCTAGGGTAATCATATTTCTTGTTCTTTGCACAACTGCTCCCAATAATTTCTGATAATGTTGTTGTTAGTCCTTTCACAACCATGAAATGACCATGACATCAGGAGGATAATACCGTGACATGCAAGTGAATTGCATTTAAGTGAGGGAGGGGTGTGCAAGGTCATCTGCTTCACTTTCCCCTTCAGAGTGATCTGGGTCCATTGGCAAAATAGACAACTGCAGATAGCCCTTGATGCAATAATAGTATAATTGACAATAGTAGATATTTATTAGTGTCTGTGGTCCAGTCAAACTGGCCTTCTTTTCGGTCCTCACACATAAATAACGACACTATCCTCCATCTCTCTGTTCCAGCACAGGCTGCATATCCTTCCTGCTTGGAACACACTCACCCTCATTGCTGCCTCTTAGAATCCCAAGTTTTTTTGAAAATTCAGTTCTAGTGCCAGCTTCAAATAAGACCTTTCCCAATCCTTATTTTCATGACATCTTTCCATGTGCTACGGTGGCATAAGTTTAAGCTTATGTTCTTTAACATAAGAACATAATTAAGCTCATGTTCTTTTCCCGAAGTTTCTATATTTTTGGCCGTTCCCTCTATGAGTAGTTTCTGAGACTCATATTGGACTGACACTAACTTGACACCCTACTAATCATCTTAAATATTTCTTAGAAATTCTATCCATCCATCTTTTAATCTCTTTGTATATCTATCTATAGCCACACATACATATGTGCATGCATGTATGTATAACCACATTTATATATACTTGTGTTTGTGTGTACATGCACATTTTACACACATCTTTGATATATACTATATATGTATAATTTGGCAGTTTTTTATTTTTGTTTATTTTAATAATGATAGTCAGCAAACACTTCTATATACGTAGGTAAGAAAAAGGATTGCTGATGAATATTTAAAAGGTATCTAAAAAGCCTTAGTATAGCATTAAGCTTAACACCTTGTGTCAAATTGACCATGAGACATAGTAGCACCAATAGTGCCCTCTTTGTCTCTGTCGCCATCTGTACTTGGAATATTCTGAGTACTTTTAAAAAAACTATTTTATGAAAACTCTTCTGTTTCTTTTTTCTATGTCACTTTTATTACTCCTGGCCTTGATGCCTTCCATAAAAACCCTCTCTTGTCATATCAAAACAAAGTTATGTTGATCATATTTAAAGATTTATGACTCATTCTGCACCTTTGATTGTCACTTGCCTCCTAAGAGGTGGGAAGTATGCTGGAATCACGGCTGATTACTGCATTGATAAGAGTTGTTGAATCTTTCAAAGTCCTTTTCATTTTTCTGTATTTTGTCCCTTCTATTAATAGCCCTCCTGGTTCTGCTCCCTTCATTTTGTATCAATTCATAGAAGTTCTCCCAGGTTTCTCAGAAACTGTTTCTTTCATTTATTTTGACAAAATAATATTCCACTAATGTTCTTATTATATAGTCAGTTCAGCCATTTCCCATTTGGTGGCACCTGTTTTGTTTTAGATCTATGCTATATCAGAAAGTGCTCCTGTAAATATTTTTGTATGTATGGGTCCTTTTTCCCCTTCCTCAGGACCTTCAAGATTTGTACCAATAGTGGTAGTCACTGAATCAAAGGTATACATATTTGAGTGACTTTCTAGTCAGTCCTGGCTTTTTACTAATGTTCTTTTCCCTTATCCTGCTCTGGAAAGATTGACGCTAAAGGCAGAAGATGTGATAAAAAGCATAAACTGGGGCAGAGGGAGAAGTTGTGGCCTTCAGAGAGCCTTTGGAAGGGCAGAGCACAGAGAAATGTCCTGGACCTCTAGCATGGAGATGTTGCCTTTCGATATGAACATGGCCTTCAGACCCTGAGCTTGCTATTTTTGCCTCTTTGATAGGTACGCAGTGCTGTGTGGTCAGCTGGCTGAGCATGAAGGCATCCAGAGGCGCATCCAGAGCGGTTATATCTTCAAGGTGAGAAATAACTTCTCTCCCCATCTCTGGAACGGGCTGCCTCTCTGGCTCTTCACTTTCTATCCTATTTACTCAGAACAGCCACCTTTCTCTATGGTGTTACCGTAGGAATACATAGGAGTTTGTCCCCTTCAGAGTTAATCTGTAACTGTTTCTTCTCCTACCCAGGATCATATAGACAGAGCTATTGCCCTCCAGCCAGATAACCCCAAGTCTCATTTCCTGCTTGGAAGATGGTGCTACCAGGTGAGCTCCTGCTAGGGCCTTCAGGTACCTTAGGAAGCCATAATCTGGGTTAGTTGGGTTGGCTTTTTCCTTTGAGGAATTTATGAATTTGTAGAATGGCAGTAAGTGCCCCGATCATGCACTCAGTGTAATGGTCATCATAAGTGATATGTGCATCTCTGGTTGCAGTGAAGTGGGTCCTGACGATTCTCTCCCTGCCCAACTTGGGTTATGATTTGTTGTTTTGGTGGCAGGTATCTCATCTGACTTGGCTAGAGAAGAAGACTGTTGGAGCCCTGTTTGAGAGCCCTCCCAGTGCCACCGTCCATGATGCTCTGCAGAGCTTTCTGAAGGTGTCAAGGGAAGGGAGCCAGGACAGTGGGAGGAGGGGGCAAGGAGGCTCTCAGTGAGAGTGGAAGGACTCCACTCCAGTGTGAGAAACAGATTGTTCTGATCTGCCGTCTTCCAAGGGGGGCTGGGAAGGGATCCTCCTTGATGCCAGGGACTTATAATGGAGTTTGGCTATTCGGCTATTCCGGAGGGCCAAATTGACCATCTTTATTGACCCAGCTGTCTTCCTTTTTAAGGCAGAAGAACTAAGTCCTGGTTTTTCCAAAGCTGGAAGGGTATACATCTCCAAGGTAACATAATGACCAATATGTTTAAAAATATATTTGATGTCTTTTGAATTTACGTTATGCTAATTTGCAGGAAATCTTTCCTTATAAAACTAGAAATAAACACAACACTCACCGACAGTGTAGTCAATTTCCAGTCTTAATAGTAGCTTGTCTTTACCATTAGGAGATCTGTTTTTTTTTTTTTTTATTATTACTACCACTTCTCCAGGACTGTCAGTCATTTTCCAGTTACTCGGAGTTTGATTACTGTTAGAGATCTTTTCATGCCTTGTTGTCACCTATGTTGTTCCTTTGGTTCTGTTTATTTATTTGACTGTTTCAATTTTTTTTTTTTTTTTCGCTTTTTGCTGAAGGGCAATTGGGGTTAAGTGACTTGCCCAGAGTCACACAGCTAGAGAATGTTAAGTATCTGAGACCAGATTTGAACTCAGGTCCTCCTGACTTCAGGGATGGGGCTCTATCCACTGCGCCACCTAGCTGCCCCACCTGTTTCGATTCTTAACTGACAGTTCCATATCTCCAATTTTTTTGGAGATATGGACTGGCTATTCTAATATTCTTCATTCTGTTTTTGACCAAGGCAGTAAGATGCTTGGGTGAGGTCCAGTGGCTCCTATGCACCCTTTTACCTCTAAGACCAAATAAAAATTCTGGTTTGGCATTTTGGTCTGGCCCTCTTCCTGCCTTGGCAGTCATACAGTTCTCCCCTTAGTGCCCGCTTCCATCCAGAGCCAGCCCAGTTCTTTCATGTATACGCCTCCTTTCATCTCCTGACCTTTGTACTGGCAGTGCTCCTTGTCTGGCATGTGCTCCTTCCTTGGTCTCTGCTTTTCAGAAAAATCTCTGACTGACTTCTTTAGGACTCGGCTTAAGCACTTTCTACTTAAAGTCTCTCCTGATTCCTATCCACACTAACTTTCTAGCTTCTAGTGTTCTTCTTCCTCAAATTACCTTGTATCCATTTTTTATGGTCTTCATCTATGATTTTTTTTTTTTTTCCTATCTGTATCCCCAGGAGTTTAGCATAATGGCCGGAACATAGCAGGCATTTTTTAAAGTTCTTGTTGAGTCTTGTGCTTCCAAAGTCAGAATTCTCTTTGTTGCATAATGCTTAAGGATGAGCAAGATAGAGAACATGAGTCAGAGCTATATCTCTCTGCACAGGGAAGGGGGCTGAGGACTAGAAGTTTTAGGAAGGACAAGGAGCAAACCTGGGAGTGAGGGAATGAAGATATGGAAGGCAGAAAGGTTATGGTCTCAGTCTCAGCAAAGTTTAAATTACTGAAAATCCTAATACATCAAAGTTTTATGCTCCAGATTTATTTGTGTTTTTAGCCATTCCCTAATTGAAAGGCATTTAGTTTGTTTCTGGTTTTTTATTACTACCACAAGTGCCACTTTTGAGTATTTTCATGTATATTAGACTTGTGGTTCCTGTCTTTGACTAATACATGCCCAGGAGTCCTATTACTGGATCAAAGGGTAGGTACAGTTTGGTATTTATGCATCTGAATCATGTGCCCATCATATATATATGGCAGGAAATAACTCAAGTACAGCTGTTTAAAGGAGAATTAAGGTGACAACCTTGATTCTCAGCATCACTGTATTTTCTTTTGCATATCAAATGTCAAATTAGATAAACAACACTTTAAAACCATCAAGCTTCAAATAAAGGCTAGCTATTATTAATGATGATATCCCCAAATTTAGAATTCAAAAGTTTACTTTAATGATTGTTAAATTCTTTACTTAAATTTGGAAAGTATTTAAATTTTAAAAATTGAAAAATAATATCCTCTATTTTGTGTTATAGTAGAATATGCAAGATTTACTTCCAACACACCCCTTCCACCCTTCTCCAGTCATTTTCTCTGAGGATATACAAGACTGTCTTATTTATTTTATCCCTTAACAGTGTAGTGCTCTGCAAAACATAAATCAAATTTTCAATCTAAGTTAGTGGTATATATCCTCTGCCTGTCCTTTCCCCTACTCCCTATTTAGTATCCTTTAGTGAGGGTAACTAGGTGGTGCCAAACTGCACAAGACCACGCCTGGAGTCAGAAGAGTCATCTTCCTGAGTTCAAATCTGGCTTCAGACACTTACCAGCTGTGTGACCCGAGGCAAGCCACTTACCTTGTCTGCCTCAGTTACCTCATCTGTAAAGTTAGCTAGAGAAGGAAATGACAAACCCCTCCAGTGTTTCTACCCAGGAAAAAAAAAATGGGGTCATGAAGAAAAAGACTGAACAACAATGTCCCTTAATGGTGATCCCTACTATGTCTTTTTTGCAGTGCTACAGGGAGCTAGGGAACAACTGTGAAGCTGGGCAGTGGATGAAGTTGGCCCTGGAGCTGCCAGATGTCACCAATGAGGTATTTATCCAGAGCTTTCCTTTTTCTGCCGTCTCACAGCTCTGTTGATTCTAATCCTTTCACCCAAGATTCCTCGTGTCTCCTGAGCTTCGTCTGTTTAGATTGGAACTGAGAAACTGTCTTGAGCTGTCAGGAACACAGATGTCTCCTGGTTTCTGACTTGAGTATGATTATTGGCCTAATGTTAAGTCCTTGAATAAATGTTCCTTTTCAGCGCCATACTTTCTTTCCCTAGAAAGCACAGCTTCCTCCGTGATCGCCATTAGATAACATACTTAACAGTATATTCGTCATCTTTTAAAGCAGTGAGTGCTAAGAAATCACAAAAACACGGTTTGGGAGAGATAGGGATGGGACAAGTCTCTCACTTATCTCATTCTGTTCCTCTCCCCTTTGACCCTTCTCCCCCATCCACCCCTTCCCGTTCACTCTAGGATGTTGTCTGCCACAAGGACCTGGAGGAGCTGAGAGTAGCATTGGGAGAATAAGCACATTCCTTGGCCTTCATCACCAGAAGGGCAACACCACGTACAGTAGCAGGAGAGAGGGAGTCTCCTATTGTGCCTCCTGTTTGGACAAAAATTCCTCCTTGGAGTGGAGGCTGAGCAGTGTTGAGGCTGGGAAAAGGGATGGTGGCCCTGAATCCTGTCCTGAGCTACAGTCTCACTATGTTTGTATTTGCCTCTTGCCCTGCCATGGTTCATTCACTTTCAGTCTTCCCCCTACCCTGAAACCAGAAAGGTCTCTAAAGATATGATTTTTAAAAATCAGGCCACTTCTGGTTTTATGTGAATTTTTTATGTGAATTTTGTGGTTGAAGCTCTGGTGGCAGAATGAAGTACGTACCTATGATTGTAAACAAAAGTGTGGTCAGGGCAGTGGCATTGAAAACCATTTGCCAGCTGGGCAGTGGGAATATGAGAGCTCTACTTTTTCACTGATGGGTAGGTAAATGCACTTTATAAAGCCCTGGGAACAAAGTGTGGAACTCTCTTTTCATCCTTTTCACTGACTTATCCCAACTTTATTGTAAAAATATCCCTAGGATCCCACCCTGCTTGGTCAGGGTAAGAGGAAGGGATATGAGAAGACTAAGAATTACCTTCATCTTACCCCCAATGTAGGCTCAGGCTTGGGGCAGGATCTGGCTGTTTCCTCCCTGCCTGGATCTTGGCACCTTTTTTAAAGTGAGGCATTAGCTTGTTTAGGGTACTAATAAAGCAATGATATTTATAGCTGCCTGGTCTATATTGTGGTACAAAATTGAAATAAATCAGCTCAAGTGGCAGTGAGATCAAGGTCAGCCTGTCATTGTCTTTTTTCCCCACATGTGCTCTGTTGACTTGATTTCTCTGTAGTCATTGAACGGGCACAATCCTCCCTTGAGGCACTGTTTGCCGGGACACAACAGGAAGCAGAAGAATCAGTTTCTCTCAACTTAAATTCAGTCCATAGGGTAGCTTGTCCCTTTTCTTTGACATGTAATCATGAGCCCTGTACCTCATCTTCAATTCTGATGCCTCTTTGGCATGTTCATTTTCCCCTTGGGCACATGCAACATCAGATAAGTAAGGTCAAGGCATCGACATGAAGTAAAACAGACAACCCAGAGTCCTAACAAGAATGTTAAGGCTTCAGCCTTGAAGAAAGATAAAAAATGTTGGGCATCTGTAAGAGACCCATCTTTGATCTATGCAATTTCAGCTGGTTGTGATGGGAGTATCCTAAATGGTCATGGACAGTTCTGGAACACAGGCAGTCAAAGGGATCTGAGTAGAAGCAGTGACCCCTTTCATTCCCACACAACCCCTGGTGGGGGAAGGGGGGGGGGGAGAGAAGCGCTGGTCTTTTGTCAAAAAATCTGAAAACACTTTATACTCTTTACCGGATGTAAGAAAGACCTTGGATGGGATTACCACCCACCTTTCCAAGCCTTACTTTTCTTACCTTTCAAATGGGAATATCTGCATTACCTCTTTCATGGGATCTTCTTTTAGTAGCATGACCTAGCCTTATCAGTAAAAACTAGATTCAGATCCTGCTCTGAGCAAGTCACTTAACTCCTATGTGTAAATAATATCGCCATGGGTCTAGGCAGATCTCTTCACTATCTAGACTTTCTGTAGGTCATGACGCTGAGCTAAATCTGGGTTGGTTCCATCTACTTGGTTTGCAGTTTGGAAGAATTTTTAGGCACAAATATTTTTAGACACAAGAATGTTTTAATATGACATTAGTTACACAGGACATACCCTAACAAATCATACAAGTTTAAATAAAACAGCCCCAGACATCTTACACTAAAGGACTTAGGTCTAACCAAGCACTTCATTTAAAGATCTGGAAGACAACAGTTTTTGCCTATTTAAGAGACGCACTAAGAGCAATCAGCAAGAAAATAGAATCTGAAAGAGCCAGCCAGAGTGAAAACTGCAAATTAAAGTAGACACCTTCTCTCACCCTAGCCATTTCCTTACTTCCTCAGAGAACCTAGATTCTATGTCAACAATGTCACACCTGTCTCTGCACTTATACTGTGTAGGTATGTGCATAAACATTGGGCAGAAACTTTGGGGCAAGGGTTAAAGACAAAATTCTAGGTTGACTTTACTGGTTCCCTAAACCCAACCTCCTCTAGACCAAGATAACTTTAATCCACAGAAAGCAAAGACTGGAATTTTGTAATAGTTATGATTCTCACTTCATCAAGGCCCCATGAATCCTGGGAGAACTGGACTCATTTGGCACTTTGTTTTCCTATCTAGACCACAGTCTTTTCAGGTACATGACCAGGGAGTAAGCTAAATGTTAAATAATACATGAGGCTAACTGTCCAATCATATTGTAGGTAAAGAGATGGCCTAGGGATATATTTATACAATGGGCAACTTAACATTCTAGAGGAAAGGTATCTTGTTGCTTCCCAATACCACATTCCACCTGGCTAGTCCAAGCTGGACAAGCAACAAGTAGTCCTTGGAAGTATTTTGTTGATTCATCTTGCTTTTATATTATGTTCATTTCTGAATATATTCTTCCCTCTATGTTGCAAGCCTTTTAAGGCCAACATTTAGAAAATGAGGGTTTTATTTTGGTAAAGTGAAAGAAGTGATTTCAAAATAGCATCAAAACTTGTCATGAAAAAGCTTTGTGGTTTGGAGAAGGGGCAACCATCATACCACCCCAATGAAAAGCCCATATGTGCTGTAATCATGTTCCCTTACCCCACCCCTATCAATTTAGCAAATACAGATGGGGATTCTGCCCTTTTCCCATTGCCCTGATGGGCTGCTGATTAGGATTTAATCATTTATACATCTTACAACATTTAGCTAATGTTAGGCTTCAACATAACGTTTAGCTAATGTAAGATGAACTCAAAAATCCTCCTCTCCAACATGTATTTCATTTTGGGGCTCAAATCCCTTTGCAAAGACTCCTGAAATGCCCAAGATCCCGGTATTTTACTGCAAGCAGTAAAGGAAGAACTGAGTTGGGACCAACCAAGTGGTCTCATAAATTCAGGCCTCCTATTCAAAACTCCTTTACCTTAAAAGAAAAAGCATTCCCTGAACAGGTACAAACACACACATACACACATGTATATATATAATCCCAATACTAATTCAGATGCCTAATAACTTTCAGGTGAATTTTACTATCAGAGAAACAAGATCCTATAAGAAGCTTGGGATAAATAGGGGATTATTTGGTCTCTGGGTCATTTTATCTTCATCCTTTCTTAGTCTGGTTGTAGCCACATGTTTAAAAAAAAAAAAAAAAAAAAGATACTTTCAAACAAATGGAAATCTTATGCCCACCTGAAGTCATTTTGTTAAGGGATTGCTCCTCACCTCCCCCAAGGACCAGAGAAATAATGTAGAGATCAATAAACTCACAAGGAATCAACATTTTAGATCAGGGTTCCTAACTGCTGACCCGAATCCTGTTTACACCTTCAGAAGGGCAAATACAATGGCTGTTTTCACAGAAGTCTCCTGGAAGTCTCTTTTGGAGCCCTCACAACAGGAAAAGGCTTGTGAAGGACCCCAGGGAGCACAAGTTTTATAAATGAAATCAAAGTCGTGCCTCAGTCTTTGGCATCTCCCACTCCATCAGTGTTAATGGCAAACATAGCTTCAGCCTCAGGAAGGCAAGGAGAGTCATAGATCTTGCAAATCCTAGTTTCTCCTCGTCCTTTCCTTAGGTACAGCCTGATTAAAAAAACAAAACAACAAATCATTTATATTACTTGCATTCCAAATTTCAAAGGCCACCTCTGATTTCTAAAC
Source organism: Myrmecobius fasciatus (assembly GCA_023553655.1). NCBI lineage: Eukaryota > Metazoa > Chordata > Mammalia > Dasyuromorphia > Myrmecobiidae > Myrmecobius > Myrmecobius fasciatus. Next base: position 59,801 of record JAJPUD010003945.1, read on the forward strand.
AAGTTTTCCTAAGTTTGCATACTTCGAGGGGAAAAAAAACTTTTCTGTATTCCTTAGCAACAAAACCATTTCTCACATGGGAAACACCATTTCTGGTCACTCCTCAGTAGATTGTCAGGATGAAATAAGGCTATGAAGTAATAAGCAAAACACTTTCTGACCAGGAAGGGCACCTGAGAGATCCATATATGTTCTTTAATTTTAGGGACTTTCCTTCCTCTAAAAGTATTTGTCTACCAAAATTAAATGCTGAGTTGGGAGCAGTAATAGTAGACTCAAAATACTCCCAAACAGACAAAAAAAAAAGTTTAAAAGACTTTTGTAAGTTGTTTCTGCAATTCTCTCTAGTTTTCCAAATTAAAATTTTTTTGAAACAAAGAATTAGTTTTTTAAAGAAATGTAAGCTTACAACAACCAACCATATGAGAAAATACTCCAAAAAGAGAACTGCAAATTATTTTAATTTTAGTTCCACATTATAACCATCAGACTGGAAAAGATGGCAAAAAGAGAAAATGACAATTACATGAAGGGCTATAAGGAGAAGAGAACTGTTTTTCATGTTTGTTAATGTTTGCTAAGTTTATAATTGTTTCAAAGGTATTCTTTAGAACTCAAAATTAAAAAAAAAAAAGAATGTTCCCTCAGGAAAAAATAATTGTTATTTTTAAAAAAAGAAGGCACCCTATGTGAATGAATCTAAATCATTACTATACCTGGTTGTTGAGGCATGTGCAATGATGTTTCCTCCAATGGGTTTTTTGGGATCTGCAGCAAACATAGCTGCCCCATCTACTTGGGCTACTACCTGATTAGTGATTACCACTGCTACACCAAACTGATGGGGGAAAAGACAAAGAAAAAAAATCTCGTTATCATAAACATCAGTAGGCATCTTAAGCTATGCTTCCCAGAAAGTTTCACCAGCTTTAACTTTCCTTTATGAAAAAGAATGGATGACTAATATTCCCTGGTCCTCCCTCCAACAGGTACAAAGAGGTTCATAGTTATTTGAGTATTTGAGCTTTCAGCTCAATTTGATCATAAGTTTCTTAGGAACAGTGTTTATGTTGAAATGTTATCTTGAAAATCTGGCAGAGTGCTTTACAATGAGTAGGCCCTTAACTGCCTGAATTTTGCATTTTGGTAGTAGTAACAGTTCTCATCCTTTTTAGCAAGACTCACTGTATAGACTAAAATTGAAATAAGGTGCTCCCTCACTATTGTCCCAGCAGCTCTACCTCATCAGCAAGTCGTAGGAGCATCCGAAGGAACCTGGCTAAGTGCATCTGTCTGGCCGATAGCTCCCCTCGGCCAGAGTAATCCGTCCGATAGAGGGCTGTAGCACTATCCACAATTAACAGTGCATACCTAAGGAGCAAGGAACAGAAAGATACACTGCAGTACATTTTTTTTGCTTTAAGTCTGATTCAGTCTTCTTTTTACCCAAAATACATATATTTTACACATAAATTATTGTATATGTGTATTATATACATATGAAATACTTATGTTGTATACACACACACTCGTGTGTGTGTGTGTGTGTGTGTGTGTGTGTGTCTGTTTGGTCATTTATATAAATACTCAATTCAAAGGAAAAATGTGATTCAAAAAATAGCCTTTGTAGTGGCAGTACAAGATTCCTCCAGGAAATATATATGTTTCTGATATAAGTGTAAATATGTAGCATTTTCAATTGTTTAGTCATTTCGGTTATCTTTGACTAACCATGACCCAGTTCATTTTACTGATAAGGAACTGAGGCAAACAGGGTTAAGTGACTTGCTCAGTGTTTGAAGTCAGTTTTGAACTTGAAGAGATGAGTTCCTGACTCCGGGCCTAGCTTTCTTATCAATTGCACCACCTAATTGCCTAAATTCCTTACCTTCTCACCCCAAGTTCAGCTGTATTAGTCTCATTTTTAAAGATAGCAATTTGTCATGGGTCACACAGCAAGTCAGCAGCAGATAATGGCCTAGATCTCCCTTTCCTACTTCCATGTCCAGTCTCTAATCAGCCTCAAGTAAGAGCATCATTGCCATCTGCTTCCAAACATACCTGGACTCAACCATCATGGCTGAAGCCTGATAGAGGAGCTGGGTTTGATGGTCAGTGTTGAAGCCTCGAGCATATGCCACATTATCCAAGACATCACTGCCAGACAGGCCATACCTAGTTAGAACATTAAAATAAGATGAAAAAGCTAAGGCAGATACTAGAGGAAAATGATTCTCTGGGATCATTTGACTAAGAGGTATCAAACCTAGATAAGAACAAACCTTTGTATTTATTTATTTATTTGTTTGTTTGTTTGTTTATTTATTTATTAAAGCTTTTTATTTTTCAAAACATATGCGTGGACAGTTCTTCCAACATTAACCCTTGCAAAACCCTCTGTTCCAATCCCCCTCTTCATCCACGCCCTCCACTAGATGGCAAATAGTCGAATAAATGTTCAACATGGTAGAAATACATGTTAAATCCAATATATGCATATATATTTATACAATTATCATGCTGCATAAGAAAAAAAAAAGCAAAATAAAATGCAAAGAAACAACAACAAAAAGAGTGAAAATGCTGTGTTTGGAACCACACTCAGTTCTCACAGTCCTCTCTCTGGGTATAGGTGGTTTTCTTCATCAATGAAGAATTGGAATTGGTTTGAATCATCTCATTGTTGAAGAGAACCAAGAACAAACATTTCTAAAAGGAAAATGCAAACTATTAACCATATAAAAATGCTCTAAACCTCTAACATTAAGATAATGATTTTTACCTCAACTCAGGGAATTGGCAAAGATAATAAAAGACAGCAGGTCAATGTTGAGGGGATTTTGGAAAGATTGTCTGGCACTGTACTATACATTATTATTATTATTTTTTTTAAACAATTTTCTTATTTGATACTAATACCCTCATGAGGAAGATATTATTATACCCATTCCACAGTTGAGAAAATCGAGGCAGACAGTGATTAATGACTTGGCCAGGACCACATATTAGTGTCTGAAGCTGGATTTGTATTCAGATCTCACTGACTCCAGAGCCTGGTGCTATAGACACTGCACCATCCAGTTGTCTCAAACTGTTTAATTCAGTAATTCTACTGTCAAGTATATAAGCCAAGAAAGTTTAAAAAAAGAATTGATTCTCAGCAAAAGTCCTACCTTGCCCAGGCCTTAATCTTAGTATCTTTTCTCTGAGATTATTTACAATATATCCTGACTATATCCTGTTTGTACATAGTTGTTTGCCTTCTGTCTCCTCCATTAATTGTGATGTCCTTGAAAGCATGTAGGAGGTGCTATTAGATGTTGTTGATTGATATGTCTGAAAGTTATAGCAAAAAATTGCCAACAAAGAGGTGCCTAAGTGATTGAGAAATGATTGAATAAATTATGGCATATGACTGGAATTGAATGGAATTTTAGTGCATTCTAAGAAACAGCAGATTTCAGGAATTCTAGGGGGAAAATGAGAAGCCTTTTATTAAATGGAAATTAATACCAGAGTCAAGGAGAACTAGATGATACACACAATTATAAATAACATGGTACCACAGGGAAGATGATGAAATACACTGTCCATCTCTGGATAGAGGTAAGGGACTAAGGATGCAGAATATTTCATGTACCATCAGACATACTTGCTGTGGAAGTAAATTTTGTTTTTCTTAATTACAAGGGAATGTGATAATGGGAGTTGGGCACCGATTATGGTAAAAAAACAAAAAAGGCAAAAAAAAAAAAAAAGTGCTTGAACTGTCTTTACACAGAAAACACATAGTTCTCCTTAAGCCAAAAAGAAAATTCTCATAAATATCAAAATATCCAAGTGGTACTTCCTTTGGCCACAATGGAAATGCTCACAGCCTAAGAGTTTTATTGATGAGAAAGTAGGAGAGGCATATTCAGAAATAAATATGTAAAAACAAAAGGCATCAATAAAACTTAAAATATCTAGTGAATGGAACCAAGAGGACTTTGTTCATGATATTGAAATTTTTGTAGTACCAGCTTTTGTAATAATTAAGACTTCTAGTTTTGGGTAGGATACAGAATTGATCAGATTCTTGCTTAGTCTTGTTTTCTGGCCCAACACCCTCAAGGTGTTTAAGGATCATCTAGTCAGATATCCTCATTTTATATGGTCCTGTGATCTTTCCATGATCCCGTTCTGCTGCCTGTAATTTAAGTATTGGTCGTTCCATTACATCATTGCACTGGATTATAAAATAAATATACACAAGATTCTGTGAAATAGTTTTTTTCAAATGTTATAGAATGAACTCCTCTCCCACAGATATTTGAACAAAATGTAGCCTGGGATCTACAATACTGTGTCAAGACATTTTTTTAAAATGCAATCTTATCACCCCTTGCTTCTCTCCTACAGCATGAGAAAAGAAATTGGTCTATCAGAGGTTACAACCTGGAGAAATCTTCAATTTTCAGAAATCTATGAAGATGATAAATGGAGGAACAGAAGCAGAAACTGCTGATAGTGATAGTTCAGAAAATTAGACTTGAGTAACCAAAAGAATTTGGTTTTCCTTCCTTTTTTCTTAGCTTCTGTGTGGAAAAACAGTTTTCATCTGGCTACTCACACTACAGAATTGATTTACAAAAGTTCACTTAAAAAGTCACAACTCAGTCCTTTTGCTTTTGAACTCACCTTTTCTGCCCAAACCTTAAACCAAGTACAGTGCTCAGGTTTGGGGGACAGAAATCTTAGATTCTATTTTTGGTTCTGCCACTCACTCACCTTCTTATCTTGGGCAAGTGACTTCCTCTACCTGAGACTGAGTTTCCTTATCTGACAAATGGGAATACTTGCATCTCTTTCTCTCTGGGGTTTGGAGTGGAGGGGCTGTGCAGAAAAAACACTTTGTTCCCCATACAGAACTAGACACCTGGAGGCTGCTGGTGTTTTTGAAGCCAAAGATTCTTTGACGCTACAGCTGGTCTGAAAGGCTGTATCCTCTGTCTGGACAGAGAAAAGTTTTTTCCTGGACTAATTACACCCAAAGGCATACTTTCAAAACCAGGCTGATCTGCCAAGAAGTACTGCTGTGTTTTGCTTGAAATTTAGGCCAGGAAATTCCAATCCCCTCCAACAGATGGAAATAGAAACAATTTTGAAATTCATGACTAAATCCCTAAATTATTACTCCAGAAGGGAATCCAGAGATACTGCTCTACACCTTAGGCTCCACCAAGCAGTCACTCAAAAGCAATGGCAGCCAAGGGCCCACTCAGAATTTAGGCTAGAGTGTTCTCAAACCAAAGGGGAAGAGGAACAGCCTAAGCATGATAGAAACAAAAGCTCTCATTAGCTGGAAGGAAATCCAGCTATCATTAGCAAGGAGGGTGAGGATGACTAAGGGGAATGAATCAACTTTTATTTCTTTTCAGAAGCATAAATGATACTTGAGATTTTGTAACTTCTCAGTGTGGCTTCTACCATACTTAGGGTTCCCATTTGTGCATTTGGATGAATAAGTCTGACACTTAAGTTTATGTTTGTGGCTCAATAAATGGTTATCACCATAAAGCATACTTCTGCCTCCTTTTAAACACAAAGGAAAATGAGACACATTCTCTTTCTTAAAATCACCTTCACTTTTACCATAACTATTTCCACTTCAGACATAAAAAGTATGCCATAAGAGCTATAACGAACAAATTCTCTTCTGATACAGAAATAGATTTTCATTTACATGTGGTACCTTAATGGGAATCATTTCCTTACACATTTCTGTTTTAAGAGCTTCTTCACCAAAGTGGGACCTTATCTTAAGATCACCAATTAAAATAATCAATTAGCAAAATAATATAGAATCATCCTAGAGGCAGCTTAATTCCAGATGCTAGCACATGGTACTTAATAAGTGTCTGCTGATTGACGGATGAATTCAGTAACCACTGACACCTTATCTTTTTCATCTCTATGAAATCTTTATAGGAACAGCCCATAGAGACATTAGCAGCATCCTTGAACAGAGAATAGGCAAATTTTCTGAGGAAATTCTCTTTCGAAAGCCAAAGTTTGTCACATAACTGGTAAGAGAAGTAGGGCAATTAGAAGATCCCACCAATGGAAATGATCAGGGAATCAATGACCAAGTATGACTAGAGAAGACTGATGAGGAAGCAGACTTGCTGATTCTTGGCAGAGGGGTCATGGGCCAGAAATATAGAATGAGATGCATATCTTCAAATGGATGGACAAATGTATACATTTGTTTTGCTTGACTATTTCCATTGAGAAAGAGCTTTTCTTGGGGGAAGGGAAGTAAATAATGATACTGATACAAAGGAAAACAAAGGAATATTAATGTAACATGTTATACGCACATTACAAATTCAAAGTATCACACAAGCCATTCTGGATTTCCTTTGTGTAAGGAAATACTCTTGTTGATATTTGTCAAGTGCACAATAATAATAAAAAAGAAAATTTTAAAAACATATTTGCCAAGGTAAACAAAAAAAAAAAAACCTGAAAATGATGATGTATAATACCATATAAATGTCCTTTGTTAATGATCCTCTGATTATCAATTGATTAAGGGATATGATAGGGAAACCCCAAATGCTTGGATTTCTTATTGATGAGGTTCTCTAGAGAGCCTTGTTGTTAGTTTAACTATGGTTAACAAGCAAATGAAGATTCCTATTTCCCTGATAATGACATATACAATTGGAGAAAACTCATTGATTTATTAGCTCATCATTCATTAGACAAGCATTACAGCTAGATAAATAAGCTAGGTTCAGATTAAGTAAAGGACAAAGAGTAGGTTAGATATCATGAGGGAATCTGTGCCTCACATACAAGGTAATATCTTTTTAACATCAATATTCCTCTGTTTAAGCTATATTGCTGCCAATCATGGAACAACAAACAATTTCAGAAGATTCAAGCTAGTATTAAATAGATGACTCAAAGGGCAGTGGACAGGTATACATGCATAGTTACCACTTATGACTTGTTTGAAAGTGGTATAAAAATTTCTAAGTTTATTCATGAAGACTTTGATCATGTAGTGAGAGTAACTGGTAATAAATGGACAACAAGCACTGCACCAGTAACGATGAAATATGAAAAGAGAGAAAGGCCACTTACACAAGAGACAGATCCTGTAAGGAAGGACATGGACAAGAATCACACATGAATGGATTGTCAATCCTACCATACCAAGCAAGTAATCACTGTCTTGATTTCTGAGTACACACTCACCCAGACCAATCTATCTGGGCAGCTTCAGACTTCCTCTCCTCCCTCCATCCCAGACACTTGGAGTATTGCCCGGCTTTGCCACCACACGTATACCTGCCTTCAGAGCTAGCAGGAGTTAAGAGATACATACCAGCACTACTTCTGGAAAAAAGCAAAACAATCACCTGCCCTCTGGCTCTCCTTACCATTCCTATGACTCCCCAAACCAAAACTTCCTAACCTGTTTGTCTTAATCCATTACAATCTAATTTCCTCAGAAGACTGTCTAAGCTATATATACTTTTTGCTCAAATGACACCACCATTAGGCTACTATCTCCAGAGATCAAAGAAAAAAAAAGACATCTGTACAAAAATGTTTATAGTAGTTATTTCTATTAAAGCAAACAACTGGAGATAAATAAGGCATTTATCAATTAGGATGTGGCTGATTATAGTATATGAATGACAGAATTTTATTGTGCCAAAAAGGAATAGTTTTTTTCATTTATTGTTGTTGTTCAATATTTTTAATTTCCCTTGACTTAATAGTATTTTATTTTTTCCAATAACATGTAAAGGCATAGTTTCCAACATTCATTTTTCTAAGACCTTGAGGTCCAAATTTTTTCTTCCTCCCTCCCTTGGTCCTCCCCCCCCACAGATAATAAGCAATCTGATATAGGTTATACATGTACATATACTTTAAACATACTTCTATAATAGTCATGTAATGAAAGAAAAATCAGAACAAAAGAGGAAAAACTATGAGAAAGAAAAAAACAAAAAATGAAAATAGTATGTATGCTCTGATCCACATTCAGTCTTCATAGTTCTCTCTCTTGATGTGGATGGCATTTTTCATCACAAGTATTAGAATTGTCTTGGATCATTATCACTGAGTTGATCACTACATAATCTTACTGTTACTGTGTATATATAATGTTCTCCCTTCATTCAGTATCAGTTCATGTAAGTTTAGGCTTTTCTGAAATCAGCCTCCTCATCATTTCTAGAATATCAGGACAGTTTTTCCTGATAATTTCTTGAAAGATAATGTCTAGGTTATCTATCATCTAGGGGAGGGGATGGGGGAAAGGAGGGAAAATTTTGGAACAGAAAATTTTGCAAAGGTCAATGTAGAAAAATTACTCATATGTTCTGTAAATAAAAAGCTTTAATAATAAAAAAAAAGATGATGGCTAGGATCTTTTTTTTATCATGGGTTTCAGAGACAACAATAATTTTAAAATTATCTTTCCTGGATCTATCTTTTAGGTCAGTTGTTTTTCTGATGAGAGTTCACAGTGTTTTCTATTTTTTCATTCTTTTGGTTTAGTTTGGTTTCTTGATTTCTCAGTCATTAGCTTCCATTTGCTCAATTCTAATTTTTAAGGAATTATTTTCCTCAGTAAGCTTTTATACCTTCTTTCCCATTTGGCTAATTTGCATCACTCATTTCTCTTCCCAATTTTTCCTCTACCTCTCTTACTTGATTTTAAAAATACTGTCTGAGCTCTTCCCTGGCCTGAGCCCAATTCTTATAATTCTTATTTTATTTTATTTTTTTTTGCTGAGGCAATTGGGGTTAAGTGACTTGCCCAGGGTCACACAGCTAGGGAATGTTAAGTGTCTGAGGCTAGATTTGAACTCAGGTCCTTCTGATTTCAGGACTGGTTTCTATATATTGCGCCACCTAGCTGCCCCTTATAATTCTTATTTTTCTTGGAAACTTTAGATATATGCCCTTTGATTTTATCTTCTTGTGAGTACGTATCTAGGCGAGTTATGACCTTCACCTAGTGTGTCTAATGCCTAATATGGAGAACCCACAGGGGCAATTTAGCTCTCAGCTAGAATTTTTGATTAATGGCAATAGAGGTTGTAGGTAAAGGTGAGTTTGTTAGGGACGCAAGGGCTAGAGGAATTAGGGAATCACTTTGGGATTCTGGCCAAGCTACACCAACCTGCTTCAATACCTTTATAAGATCTAATAAGGTAAAAGCCTCACTTCGAAGAGATAAAATATTCCACATTTAAGCTGTAGCTATTGTGAATAAAAATGAATTAGGAAGTTTTTATTTTTCCTTCTTGTTCACTATTAAAAGAGGAAACAATTTTTGTTGCTCAGAAAATACACCAGATGATTTGCTATCAATAGAGGGAGAATGTTCTCACCTTCAAAGGGCCACAGCAGGTTTACTGGTAAGCATTCTTCTTGTTCTACCTCCTACACAGCCCAGTATACCCCCTTGAAAGATCTTAGGATCCAGGCAACTATGATTAATCCCTTAATTGGGAGTGGCTTCTTGGAAATAAAAACACTATCACCACAAGAGGGTGCTCTTTCTCTGAATAAAGAGAACTCGAAGTGGTTCCATGAGAAAGGGTTGTCATACAACACAGGAAAATTATGCCATAAAAACCTGAATTGGGTTAATGTTCATAAATAACAGGTTGTGCTTAAGCAGTGTTGGCAAATGTATTAATTATGGCACTTTCAATGCTTTCGCTGTGAAAAATAATCATGTATTAGCTTAAGCAGACCCTGGGCCTTACTTTACAAAGCCCATTTTGAGGAATTATTGATAGAGGTAAGACGTATACAATTAACACATACATAGGAAATTCAAGCAGGAAAAATTTTCCTAACAGGTGGGAATGAATATAACACCACTAATATGAATGACCACCACCAGCTCACATTTATATAGTAGCACTTTAAGGCTGACAGAGTGAGTATAAGCACTCTGGGGAAATGGCCAGTATAAACATCCCTGACTCTATTTAGGTGCTCATGGGGGGTAAAACAGCTCACCTAGGTCATGTAGCTACTTAAGTGTCTGAGCCAAGATTCAAACCCAAGTTTCTGGCTTAACTTCAAGCCAAGTGTACTAGGCTGGCCCTCATAATTAAAGATCATTTTATATAGCAAAAGAATTGCAAAAATGGTCCTAATGAAAAATTTGCTAAACTCTGTTCACTATTTTTGAACATTTGTCAAAACCTAACCTACAATATGCTAAAGAGAAATGACAGACAGCTAAAATGAAGTTTTCCAACTATGGGTGCTGTCTCTTTTTGGGTGAATGATCCAGTGCAGAAATATCATCTCCTTAAAACAAAAGTCACCAAAGGGAAATCTATCTTAGTTTCTTGGTCTGGCAGAGAAATATGGGATTTGAGATAAGAGTGCAATGATGCAACCACAGCCCAGATAATTTGTGCCTCGGTGATACTGTCTTATAGCTTAGGCTCAGACTAAGGAACAAAGGCAAAAAAAAACGAAAAACAGGACAAAATCCTTCCACCCTCCATTAATCAGAGGGAATTTCAGTCACCTTTTCACCATAAACTCCACAGCTGTGAGGTTGTAAACAATTGTGTTTTTATCAATGTGGTGCTACGACTAGAGAAGCTGTGGTTCTTGGCCATGTAAAAGGAATTCCAATTCACTTCCAAGGATTCAGGTGACAAGAAAAAAAATGTCATGAATCAGATTCTAGGTGACAGGCAGCATAAGCTTGTCAGCTGTCTTGAAAATTCTAGCTGAAAAACAGCTGCCCTGATTAAAAAAAACAAAAACAAACAAAAAACACAACAAAAACAAAAACTCATCTCTTTTAAAGGGAAAGTCATCTTGTCACACCAAGAATGACATTTAAACAGCTTTGGGAAGGATACTCTTAGAGAAGTAAAGTCAAAGAATCTTCGTCATCTCGCCATTTAAATAAACTGAATCAAATACATTGATTAAGGAGATGCTAAATATCAGACAATCTTCACCTTCAGAACAATTGCCTACCTTTCAGCCACTGCCAGCAATCGCTCTGGCCGGAAGGTTCCCTCAGTATCAATGTACATGGCTTTCCCTTCACCACCACCTCGGTCTATGGGGAGCTAAAGAAAACAAAAAGTAAACAAAAGTAAGGATGAACTACAGCTAGATATATTTGATATTTAAGACTAAACTGCCTGAGGCCAACTACTATGGCTTATTAATGTCTTGTATCAACTGTCAAGAACCATATACAACTCCTCGTTGTGAAGCTATGCTTGAATTCTTTTTTTTTTTTTAAGGTTAAACACGTACAATTCCTCTAAACATATTTCCACATTTATCATGCTGCACAAGAAAAATCAGATCAAAAGGGGAAAAAATGAGAAAGAAAAAATAAGCAAGCAAATAACAATAACAAAAAAGGTCAAAGTACTAAACTGTGATCCACAGTCCCCACAGCCTCTCTCTGGATGCAGATGGCTCTCTCCCTATTTTGGAATTGGCCTGAATCACCTCATTGTTGAAAAGAGCCATGTTAATCACAGTTGATCACCACACAATCTTGTTGTTTATTCTTGAATTCTTAAAGTCTGTGATAGTAGAGCATTTCTTAAATGGGCCCAGATACATTGTCATCTAAGGACTTGTGCCTGGCTAAGTTCTGATAGATTCGCAACTATATAGCCACCAGATGAACTTTTTTTGGCTGCAACTAGTCATAAAACTGTCTCCTAAGCTAGTGACACTTTGTGTCAATGGAAGGAGAATACATATAAACAAAATCATTTTTTTTTCACTTACTGAAATCACAAATCTTGTATAGATGTTGTTACTGCAGAAGAGATCAAGTTAAAATTTTTCAGTTTGGTTTAGGACTGGGCTGGGTTTGGGGCCACATAACAGGAGTGAGCTGGGCCATGATTACCATTTCTCCAAAATTGATTTTCAGGATTTAAAGACCCTTGAATCATGTAATTAACTGATTTTATGCACGGCAGAATAGGAATGTGTATAGCACATGTCACCAACCCTAGAACAGTGTACATTTCCACTCCACTAAGCAGTTTGGTTACAAGGGTCCCCAGAAGGATTTAAAAATGCCTAAGAAATAGTAACAGAACACTTATATAGTTAAAGCAAGAAGAAAGGTGAGGAGAGAAAAAGAGGAGAAGAAAGAAAAGGTTCCACAGAGGGACTACCTTGGGGGCTAACTGGAGCATATCACTGTACCTCTTTATACTGCCAACACAGTTATCTCTGAGAAGTCTGAAGTAGCTCAACTGGTACAAATAAGAAGAAACAGTCTATCCATTTTACTACCTCAACTAGAGCTTATTTACTACTTTTACCCAATTCCACAATAAGAGAGACATTCATGACTCCCTAGAGTTCTCCAGTCACTAGGTTGCTGAGGAAAATAAATTATCAAGAAAGCATTAAAAAACGCTAAAATATGCGCAAAGATCAGGGGACAGGTATCCATGCCTTTTATTATTGGCAGGATGATAAAGGAAAAAGAAAGGAACAATGTGGTCTTGGAAGTGATAGGACCTTAGATTTAGAGATACTGAGAGGGAGAGAAGGGCAAGGGAAAGTGATTTGTCCAAACTTACACAGAGGAAGTGGTGAAGTGGATCTGAATCTAGATCCTCACTTTCCAGGGCATTGTGTTGTTTCCTAAGCTCAAGACTAATCAGTTACATGGCCATGGTGAGGCCATTTCCCTACCTGAGCTTCATTTCCCTTATTTGTAAAATGGGAATAATAATTCTTATACTACTCCCAAAATGTGACCAGTCATTATTATTTACCTAAGGTCTTGGCATTAATTTTCTTTGGATAAAATCAAAGGCTTCAAGTTAGGTGTTCATTTGTCTGTGAGTATTCTGTTATTTTTATAGACAGGATATGTTTACATGAGAATTTTGCTTCATTTTATTGTTGGCAGACATGAGCTGACCATTCGGTAAACATTCCCAGCCTGGGATTCTGTTTATACAACTTTAGAACGTCAGCACCACACGCTTGGTTGCTATGGCAACCACGGACAGGGTGTACTGTACTCTAAATATTTATTCTGCATGAATCCCTGTCAAAACAACATGGGGAAAACATTACTATTTAAAAGGTCACATATAATGCCAGAAGACCTATAAACGGTACCCTGGTAGTAAGGGTGTCATTTTAAACAGCTTTATTTCCCCCCAGCTGCCAATTTCCAAATGGCACCTGGGCAATGACAGGAATGTCTACTGCTTTTGTTCCTTTTCCTCAAGTCCCTCTAAATTATTCTGAAGGTTTTCTACAGCTCTCCTTCCCTCCTTTCCCTAAATCCTTTCCTGCTCAGAATCACATATGAAAGGAAATAAAAACGGCCTGGCCTTCCTCATCAAATGAGCAGTGGAAGTTAACTCTGAAATAAATTTTTGAGTTTGAAAGTCATATTGTCACTAAAATCCTCATTTTGTTGTGAACCCAGAGAAAATGACTACTATGTAACAAATAAAATGGGGCAACTAAGGAGGAAGATTTCCAGTTTCAAAATGACCTTTAAATGAGCTGAAAAGAGCTAAGTCAAGATATGAGGACTTACTTTTCTTGTATGGTTTGTAGAAATCAATCTTATTAAATTATAGTTATATCACATATACTTCTTGGTAGCTTTGTACTTTAGGTACACACAGATGTGTGTAAGATTAAAAATGGATTTTATGAAAATAGAGAGCACTCAGGGAAGTTCTTTATTTCCTAGTTTATTCCAATTCTAACTATAATACAAAATAACACTAGAACAGGAAAAGACTGCTAACTATAATATCACAATTATGAGTTCTTCCTCCCCTCTCACTGAGAAAAAAAATGAGTCCACACACCTCAAATTTTTTTCACCTTTATTTCTATAGCTCAAAACTCTTCTACATATCTATACTCTCTGCTCCTTTTCACTCATCTCTCAAAGTTTATACTTCTTGTCAAGGCCAAGCCCTTGCACTTATGGCCTCTGTGTTTGAGACCCAGCCTGACTTCTCTTTTTGTGCTCTCTCTCTCCTCTTCCATGCCTTTATCTACTTTTTTTTTTTCCATCAAGTACATTTTTTAGTAAGCAAAGACTTCTACACCACACCCAAAAATAAGGACTTGCACGTTGAGAGTTTTTTGTTTTGTTCAGGGCAAGGATGGTGTATATTGAAAGAGACCCAATTTGAAAGTACTGAACTCCCAGAAGCTTTATGCTACTGTTTCACCTTTTTCACAAAGTTGTTGTAAAGATCAAATAAGTCTCTTTATCTACTTTTAAGATATGACAGAAACTCTTCAAGGTCTGCAATTTAAAGCCACCAAGGCCTTTATAAACTGGCTCTTTATTGTCACAACACTTACCTTAGACATTCCCTTCTTTCCACTCCCACAGGGAACATCCCTTGGTGTGGGCCCTCACCACCTCTCGGCTGGACTACTGCAATGGTCAAATTGTTTGTCATCCATCAAGTGTCTCCCCATTCCAATCAATGCTCCACTTAGCTGCTCTACCTAAAGCACAGCTCAAACCCTGTCACTCTCCTACTCAAGCTCCAGTGGTTCCATATTAGTTCCAAGTTCAATGATTATGTCCTTTGTTTGACATTTAAAGCCCTTCACAACCTGGCTCTTTCTCTCCTCCAGTGACAAAAGCCTTTTAACTCTCAGTCTGGGCCTTTCCACTGGCTTTCCCTAATGCCTGGTATGTTCTCCCCTCTCCTGGTTTCTCTGGCATCCTGCACGACTCAGCTCTGATTCTACCTCCCCGTGTGCATTCCTTCTAAGATTACCTATTTTCACTATATATATATATATATATATATATAGCTAGTACACTGTTTGTTTGTTATATATATATATAGCTAGTACACTGTTTGTTGCCTCCCCAATCAGAATGCAAGCTCCTTGAAGGCAGAGATTTTTGCAATTCTTTATATCCCCATCACTGAGCTCAGCGCCTGACACATAGCAAGCACTTAATAAATGCTTAATGACTCACTGACTGGTTTCATGTTTTTCTGTTGTTGTAATAAAGGCTTCTAATTGGGAAGGGATTATGGGTATTAAAAAAATCTTTTATTATTATTTTTTTCAAAAATCCTTTATAATCTGGCTCCCGCCTAACTTTTCAAATTTACCATATTACTCCTCTTTATGCAGACTTCATTCTAGCCAACCTGGCTGCCTGCTATTTCCCAAATTCCCCACCTCCTACTCTGAGACTTAGCTTAAGCAGGCTATGGCTTTGAGATGCTCTCTCCTTTCCCAGCTGTCACATCTCTTTGAATCTTCTCCATTACTGATCTCTCCCTTCTTAAATCATCTTATATTTACTTATGTCCTCCCTTCCAAAATGCTCTATATTTAACTACTCTGTGTGTATTTATATTTATTAGTCCCATACTTATGCTACACATATTTTTCCATGTACTGGTCTCCTCTAGGATTGTTTCATTCTGTGTATTTCTATCACCAGTGCCTACCAATGCCTAGCATGTGACAGGCTTTTAATAAATATTTGCTGGGGCAGCTAGGTGGCACAGTGGATAGAGCACCAGCCCTGAAGTCAGGAAGACCTAAGTTCAAATCTGGTCTCAGACACTTAACATTCCCTAGCTGTGTGACCCTGGGCAAGTCACTTAACCTCAATTGCCTCAGAAAAATAAATAAATGAATGAATAAATAAATACTTGCTGATGACTGATATGCTCTACCCCCCCCAATACAGTGTAAGCTCTATAAATATTTTGTTTTTACTTTTTGTAGCCTTGATGCCTAGCAAATTACCAATTAATGCATGATGGTTGAAACGAAATGAAATGAACACTACTGACCAAATCATCTTTCTTTTAAAAAGTATTTTGATCATATTACTTTTATCCTCAGAATGGCTTTCCACAACCTTAGGGAACAAACCCAAACTCCACAGGCTCGCAGCTCCTCATCCACACTGCCCAGTACCATGCTTGCATGTGATCGATACACAAAATGTTGTCAGTGAGAGAATAAGACCAAAGGAACAGAAGTTGAAGATGTCACTTCTCCTGAAAAGCTTCCACTTCTCAAATAAAAAAATAGGTTTAGTGAGGAAGGGCAGGCAGATTTTTAAAGCAATTTATCTTGGCAGATATGTTGATCGTGGTAGAGGCTGACTTTTTGGTGAGTGGTTTTTCATTCTCATTTCCTACTGCTTGCCTGGTAGACATTTCTTGCACCCACCAATCTCAAGCTCATTCCATCTCTTTCTCCTTTGTCTCAGGAATTTCTGTCCCATGTCTGCTGAATCCATTTTTGTCCCAATTTTCCATAAGGCTCCTATAGGACAATTTTGATGTTGTCAAAGCCCATTCTGGATCCCTTAGATCAAACTTTTATACTAACAAACTTGATTCCTTTTATTTGCTTTGGATTGAATCCACTCATTTATTCCAAGTATGATGGCATCTAATAATAAATATTGCATTACTCTCCTTTTCTAGATATTTAAGATTGTAGGATCACAGGATTTTAGAACTGTAAGGCAGCTTAGATATCATTCTCAGTCAAATTCAGTCATTTTACAAGTAAGAAAACTGAGATCTAGAGATATTACAAAGTAAGATTTAGGATTAGAATTCAGATTATCACGATCTGCTTACTCACCTGGCAGGTCACAGCCAGTGTGTGACAAATTTGTGTCTTCCCAGTTCGAAATTCCCCAAATATCTCCGTGATGGATCCAGTCTCAATCCCACCTAAAGCAGCAAATTTAAAAAGATGCCATATTACAAATTAAAATGGCAATTTACTTATGGATCTATCTATAGGAGAGGTACAGAATACAGATAATGAAAATTCTATATGCATGCATGCATCCATGCAGATTACTACTGTAGTCAATGGAGGCAATGATATGTAACAAATCCAGTTGAAGCCAGTCCTCAAAGATTATGTAAGTGAAGAATGAAAAAAAAAAAAAAGTGATGAAATAGATAAAGAAATGGCAAAAGACAGGCCTGAATAGAAACTTGAAAAACAATGTTTTTTCAAGAGTGAGCAAATTCAGGATAACTATAGCTTTTCAAGGAACTGAGATGACAATCATATCATGTGCCTTAGTGGGCTCTGTCATAGGACTGAATACTGAAAGGAATCTTAGAAATGATGTAATAAGATAGTATAAAATATGTGGGAATCTATCTGCCAAGGGAAAGTCAGGAACTATATGAACTAAACTACAAAACACTTTCCACACAAATAGTCAGACCTAATCAGTTGGAAAATATCGAGTGCTCATGGGTAGGCCGAGCGAATATAATATAAATGACAATACTACCCAAACTTATTTACTTATTTAATGCCATACCAATCAAACTCCCAAGAAACTATTTTACAGATCTAGAAAAAAAAATGGCAAGTTCATCTGGAAGAACAAAAGGTCAAGAATTTCAAGGGAATTAATGAAAAAAAAAAAAAGGGCTGATGAAGGTGGCCTTGCTGTACCAGATCTAAAATTATATTATAAAGCAGCAGTCATCAAAACCATTTGGTACTGGCTAAGAAATAGAGTAATCAATCAGTGACATAGGATAGGCTCACAGGACAAACTAGGCAACAACTTTAGCAATCTAGTGTTTGACAAACCCAAAGACCCCAGCTTTTGGGATAAGTGCTCACTATTTAACAAAAACTGCTGGGAAAATTGGAAACTAGTATGGAAGAAACTAGATATTGACCCATACCTAACACCACATACCAAGATAAGATTTAAATGGGTTCATGATTTAGACATAAAGAGTGATATTATAAGCAAATGAGAGGAACATAGGATAGTTTACCTCTCAGACCTGTGGAGAAGAAAGGAATTTGTGTCCAAAGAAAAAATGGGACTCTTTAATTGAACATCAAATAGATAATTTTGATTATATTCAGTTAAAAAGTTTTTGTACAAACAAAACTAATGCAGACAAAATTAGGAGGGAAGCAATAAATTGGGAAATCACCTTTACATTTAAGGGTTCTGATAAAGGCCTCATTTTAAAAATATATAATTGACTCAAATATATAAGAATTCAAGCCATTCTCCAATTGATAAATGATCAAAAGATATGAAGAGACAATTTTCAGATGAAGAAATTGAAACTATTTCTAGTCATATGAAAAGTCATAGTCCAAATCACTATTGATCAGAGAAATGCAAATTAAGACAACTCTGAGATACCACTACACATCTATTAGATTGGCTAAGATGACAGGAAAAGATAATGGCGAATGTTGGAAGGGATGTAGGAAAACTGGGACACTGATACATTGTTGATGGAGCTGTGAACGGATCCGGCCATTCTGGAGAACAATTTGGAGCTATGCTCAAAAAGTTATCAAACTGTGCGTACGTACCCTTTGACCCAGTAGTGTTTCTACTGGGCCTATATCCCACAGAGATCTTAAAGGAGGGAAAGGGACCCACATGTGCAAGAATGTTTGTGGCAGCCCTTTTTGTAGTGGCTAGAAACTGGAAACTGAATGGATGCCCATCAATTGGAGAATGACTAAATAAACTATGATATATGAATGTCATGGAATATTATTGTTCTGTAAGAAACAACCAGCAGGATGATTTCAGAGAGTCCTGGAGAGACTTACATGAACTGATGCTAAGTGAAATGAGCAGAACCAGGAGATTATACACAGCAACAAGACTATATGATGACCTATTCTGATGGACATGGTTCTCTTCAACACTGAGGTGATTCAAACCAATTCCTATTGTTCAGCGATGAAGATAGTCATATGCATCCAGAGAGAGAGCTGTGGGAACTGAGTGTGGACCATAACACAGCATTTTAATGCTTTCTGTGAATATTTGCTTGCATTTTGTTTTCCTTCTTAGGTTGTTTTTTTTCCCTCTCTTTCTAGATCTGATGTTTCTTGTGCAGTAAGATAACTGTATAGATATGTATACATATATTGGATGTGTCATATAATTTAACATAGTTAACATGTATTAGACTACCTGCCATCTAGGAGTGGGGGTGGAGGGGAAAAATTTGAAACAAAAAATTTTTTTTGCAAAGGTCAATGTAGAAAAAAATCACTCTTATGTTCTGTAAATAAAAAGCTTTAATGAATTAAAAAAAAAAAAAAAGACAAGAAATGACCAGCAGGATGATTTCAGAGAGGCCTGGAGAGCCTTGTATGAACTGATGCTAAGTGAAATGAGCAGAATTAGGAGATCATTATACATGGCAACAACAAGACTATATGATGATCAATTCTGATAGACATGGTTCTCTTCAACAATGAGATGTTTCAAACCAGTTCCAGTTGTTCAGTGATGAAGAAAGCCATCTACACCCAGGGAGAGGCCTGTGGGTTCTGGAAGTGGACCACAACATAGCATTTTCATGCTCTTTATTGATGTTTGCTTGCATTATGTTTTCCTTCTCAGTTTTTTTTTTTTCCCTTTTTCTTGTAGATCCAATTTTTCTTGTACAGCAAAATAATTATAAATATGTATACACATATTCAATTTGTCAAGTATTTTAACATAATTAATATGTATTAGACTTTCTGCCATCTAGGGGAGGGCATGGAGGAAAGAAGAGAAAATTTGTAACAGAAAGCTTTGCAAGGGTCAATGTTGAAAAATTACCCATGCATATGTTTTGCAAATAAAAAGCTTTAATAAAAAAATTAAATTAAATTAAAATTTTTTTTAAAAATAATGTAATGAATGCCCCTCATTTTAAAAGTGATGAAGTTGGAGAAATGACTTGCCCAAGTAGGCAGTAAATAACAGAGCCAGGATTTAAATCTATAGCGTACCCTTTTTCCAGTACCCTAACCTAAAGCACAAGATAAGGGTAGAAAAACTCGGTAGAGTTTTAACCAGCCACAATATTTCAGCCTTGGAATTAAAATTACAGAACTGAAAACAAGAAGGTAACTCAAACTTAAAAAAAAAAAATTAAACTTTTTTTCAATCAACAAAAAACCTCCTTCTTTCCCTTTCTACTCCTCCTATTGGTTCTGAATTTCTTAAATACTGGATTTCTTCAGTTATTTTTTTCACCTTGTCTTTGTATCTCCAGTGCCTACTAGAGTGCTCAACATAGAGCAAATATTCAATAACTGATTGTTGATTGATAAGACTGATATTCAAATAATCCCTGTAATCACAGATAGTATCTTGTGTTTCATGTAGACTATCAGGTTCTTTATTCCAGCATCTTTATTCTTTCACCAAAGAAGTCCTCTTCACAGTCCTCAAGAAAACAGACAACGAGCCAAAGTGTACTTTCCAGTCTCTTCTTTTGCCCAGCCTTCCATTCCGTTCCCCCACAAGAGTGCACAATATGGGGCCAAAGAATGATAAAAGTAGAAATATGTTTAGAAGAATCGCACATGTTTAACCTATATTGGATTATTTACTGTCTAGGGGAAGGGGAGGTGGGGAGCAAAGGAGAAAAATATGGAACACAAGGTTTTGCAATGGTGAATGGTGAAAATTATCTTTTCATGTATTTTGAAAAATAAAGTTATTATTAAAAAAAAAAAAAGGAAAAAAAAAACCCAATATGGAGCCAAGAGATTACCACCTTGGAGCAGTTTGTCGAGCTCTTTGGAGCCAGTGGTGATCTGTATCATTTCTGACCGCTGCTGATGAAATTCAGTTGCAGTGGTGAAACCCATTGGGACCAATTTAGCCGCCTCAGCCTGGCAAAAATGGAGATGGGAAGTCAAGTCATTCTAAAGCTATACATGAAACAAACAGGGATACTATGAGTGGGGAAGATAAGTACAGGACATCTTTCCTGAATCTTCTCCAAAAACTACCCAAATACCAGAATTTCAAGAAAGAACTATTAATTATGTGATTAAAACATAAATTAATCTCTAGGACCATGGGAGACTAATTTTAAGAAAAAATAAAATCTCTCAGAAAATTTTAGTCACTGCTTCTCTATAATTTCAACAGTTATGTTCCTTATAGCTTTCAAATGACAAGCTACTGTCCCCAATTTGAAGATCAGAATGAAAACATCCACCTGGGAGAAAGGCATATCTCCAATTTCTTAACTTGTTTGAGTTTTCCTATCTTCTACAAGACAGAAAGAGCATAAGTATTAAGATTCAAGTTGTAGGAGTTTTAAATAAGACCACCTGCAAAATCTTCACTATGATAGATATAAATGGCAGGGGAGAATCGTACTGATATACTACATGAAATTTGACTTTGCTGAGTCAATCAGTACAAAGCCAATGCAGTAGCAAACTATTATTTAAAGAAACTTTAATTTAATTTCGAACTGAAAATTATTACTCAGACTTTGGAGATAAATTTCCATGAAAAAAATCTGGCAGCTATTCCATAAGGTCTTTAATACTTCCCTCTGAACTACTGTGGATTCAAGTTTTTATATTTTGGAAGCAGTAGCAAAAAACCTCAGATGTTTTGAATATTTATTCATTCTTCATAATGACACTATAATGACAGTACTACTTATTAAAGACCCTATGAAGGAAAATGACTTAATTGTATATGGACAAATCATTATTATAATCCAAAAGTAAAAAAGACAAGCATGGTCCTTGGCTGTTTCATCAATCATAGTATAAAATGGCTGACACTGATGCAAACAAAATATAAGTACATATAGGTCAATCTATATTGATACCACAATAATTTCGCACATATTCATTTAGTAGAGATTTGGATTTATGCATTTAATAAGGCATAACAGTGATCTGATTTGCACATCTGAGGTCTTACAATGCACATCTGAAGCTCCCCTGCTGAAATTTGCTCACTGACAGAAGCTGGTGCCCAGAGAGAAGGAGCAAACGCATTTCACAGACCCCTGCTGGCCCAGTCAATACTACAAATATTCTTTTAATGAGGCTCTAAGCACTTAGAACCTTTTTATTTTCAATTAGCATTATTTTAACAAACATTTATTTGACAGCAGTACTAACTCCACATTTCAAGGGATAGTAACATCTTTACACTTAGAATTCAAATTAGAAATTGCTTACACTGCCCATACTGTCTTTCAATACCTCCAGCTATCAAGTTTTATTAAATAACTGGAGTTAAGAGTTAGAACAATGCTTCAATATTGAAGGTCAAAGAAACAGAAATTCCCATGAAGTAGCAGACTGTTCTTTTGAAGGAAGATACTTTCTAACTGACAAACTTAGTGACCCTTTTTAAAATCCTTATCTTCCTTGACCTCATTACAGTATTTTAAGCAATCTACCTGCTACGGCTGGAAAGATGTTTGCTGGATTTAGTATCAGAAGTAGCCAGAACAATGAATCTTAATTGCTAGTTCTGTTCAGTCATTTCAGTGTCTTACTCTTCATAACTATATGGGCTTTTCTTGGCAGAGATATTGTAGTGGTTTGCCATTTCCTTCTCCAGTTCATTTGACAGATGAGGAAACTGAGGCAAACAGGATTAAATGACTTGCCCATGGCCACACAGCTATTAAGTGTCCAAGGCCAGATTTGAACTCAGGAAGATAAGTCTTCCTTACTCCACTGTTCTACTAGCTGCCATGAGCCTGGAGTCCAATCCAAACTCTGTCATTTACTAACTTTAAAAATTTGGGCAAATTGCTTCCCCTCGCTTGATCTCAGTTTCCTCATGTAAAATGAGGGGAGTGAACTCTGCAGTTTCTCTAAGCTAAATTCTTTCAAGGATTATGTGGGGGAATTATGGGGAAATCAAATGCAGAGATGTCATGCTGACAGGGAGAATGGATTTTGAGGTGAGCATCAGTATCAAAGATCTGATTTTTAAATTATGTCTGAAATTTTTGTAAGGGGACAGAGATATGTCTCTGAAGTTATAACAGCAATGAAAAAATATGATTTTGTAATAAAGGACTAGAACCTAGATATGTTTAATACTATTCAGATGTAAAATACTAAAGGAATATATTTAAATAAAATGTAATTATGTGGGGTCATTATTTCTCAAATAGAGTTGCGATCTTATAGATTTTAGAATTCTCTTTGACATGTTAAATTTCAATCCACCTAACTGCCTAACTGGTTGACTTTTATCAATATCCCCCCATCAGAGGAAAAGAAGCACCCACATTCTGAGAGCCTTCTTCAATTTCTCTTGACATTACAAATATATCAGTGGAACACTGAGGTTGGTTACCATAAGCCTTTACTCTCACAACAGGACCATGCACACCATTTTCTTTTTTAGTTACATATGTGTTACATTTTAAAAATTCCATTTCTTCTTTCATGTTTATATTTTCTTGTTCACATTTGCATTCATTTGTTTCAGCCTGCTTCCCTCTACTATGTACTTCTTCATTGTCTTCTATGTTATTTTACTCAATCCTAAAATATATCATTAGAGCTGAAATTTTAAAACACTAGAATCAGGATCAGAGAGGTAAAAATGGTGACAGGGCAACATTAATGTCAGTCAACTGAATATAGTGAAAGGTGTAAGGTGTACTTGTCAGAGATAAGAGGCAAGTTCAAGTCTTGTGTTTGCCAAAGACTGTGACTTTGGATAAACCATTCAATCACAATGAATTACAGTTCCATCATCAAAAAAAAAAAAAAAAAAAAAAAAAAAAGTCCTACCATGGGTTGTCATAAGGATCAAGAGATAATAGTTATGAAAAGAATTTTTAAAATGTAATATATTATATAAATGTTAAGGATTATTAAGTCACCATCTCACATGTAGTCAGTTAGGGAAGACTGTCATTTGTCATAGTTTATTAAGGTGAATGAAACCAGACACATTTAAATCACATTCCCCTTTCACTATCAAGAAGCCGAGCAGACTCTAAGATCAGATTGATGAATTATATCCATACAGAGCTTAATGAATTCAAGATTCAGATATTAAATCAATAAATGGCTTTCTAAACTGTGAGGCCACAATACCTGGAAAGATAAGATATATTTGATGTTTTATTTGCCACTGGGAAGATTAGAGGCAAGAATTATAATTATTTTGTAGTATTCTTCCCTCATGGAGGCTTAGAGAGCTTTATACAACTCAGCCACCAAACTCGGCCTCTAATCCTTAGAGTATTATACTTAGAAAGCAAATTACAATGAGCCCCAAAGGGAGGAGAGAGCTTTTTCAGAAACCAAATCAACAGATATGTGAAAGCAGTAAGAAGGTCATCAGAATTCCTAATGGGGAAGTTGACTGAGGGCATAGCTTATCCAGCATGGACTAATAACAAGTTAGAATTAACCAATCTACTCCATTGATAGCTTTAACAACTGACTCAGCCCTCAAATTCAACAGTGAATTACAAATGAAAAGCCCATTAATGCCTCCCTAGTTCAATTGAGTAGTGCTTACCAGGATCTTATCAGCTTTGGCTTCACTAATGCCTTTAATATTTATTAGTTCCTTCTTTGGTGCATAGGCAACAGCCTCAACTGTGTGGTATCCAGCATCTTCCAATTTCTTCAAGTCATTGGCATTTATGCCACATTGCTGCAAGGGAAGGGAACCATTTAAAAAGGCTTTATCATTAACCCTTCAGAATAGGCATTTCTTCCAGAACAAACTGAATTCTTATTACTGGTTTAGAAAACATAATACATCACAGAAAGAAAGCTGAGACCTGAGTATTAGCAATTAAAGAATGAGAACTAATTCCACAAGCACATCCTAGTTAGATAATGATCACAGTTGAGAATAAACAATATGGTCACAGGAAAACTCAGGATGTTATTTACACTTAATGACTAAACTACATATCTGTTTGTTTACAAAAGAGGCTGTGGGATCTGAGGAAAAGCACAACACAACACAACAACAACAACAACAAAAACTTCTGAGCTGGAAATCTAGAACTGAGTCTAAGTGACCTCACCCAATTACTAAAGTCTCTGCGCTTTAGTTTCCTGATCTGACAACTGGGGTTAAGGTATCGGTATCCAAAGATATCTAGAAAGGCCAAATCAACTAAGATGAACTTTGACAGAGATATAAAATTCTACATTAGGATTAAAAAAAGATCAACTTCACATGATAGGGAATGGGTAACTAAATAACAGTTTGCATAAAATCTCTGGGAAGATTTAGTGAGCTAAGTGAGTTCAATGAGAAGTACAACAGAGCCAGAAAGTGAATACAATCCTAATCCATCAAAGGGGTTTAGTATATAGCAGAGGTGGCAACCCTGCCACTGGAACAAGATTAAAAAGTAATTGGGAAATGTTTAACAAAATAAATAAAAATGCAATACCACACAGCTAAACACCACAAGCTAAGCTTTGTAGCTTCCTAAATCAGTATGTGGCTGACAGGATCCATTTCTACATGAGTTTTACACCCAGTATGTGGCTGACAGGATCCATTTCTACATGAGTTTCACACCGCCGGTGTATTTACATACAGGACATAGGATGTGAGCCTCTAACTGTATTCTGCTCCAGCTGAGCCACATTTGAAACATTAGACTGAGCTCTGGACATGCCTTAGGAAGGACATCCTCTTCAGAACTAGATTATAAATCCCTCAGAGCAGTTATAATCTGACTGCTAAATCATCTTCAAAGCCTGATGGTCTTAAGGAGGCATGATTCCCCAGAAGCAGGAACTAAAGAGCCCAGCCTTCCTCTTGATTTTGGATGGGGTGAGTTGAACAGATGTTGTTTGTGATATTCATAGTACATTTAATAAACTCTCATCACCTAGATTTACAAATATGGGGTCATCTTTGACTCAAGCCCACCTCAGTACATAAAAAAAATCAAAGCCAAAACCAACCAAAAAAATCCTGAACCGCCCCCCACATGTGTAGATATTTATTTATATTTTAAAATACATAAATATACAAACATGGCAGCAAATTTTTTTTTTAACTAATAGGGATCAAAAAAGTTTGAAGACCATTGACATAGATGGCAGTAACCAGGATGGTGAAGGGACTGGATAGCATACTGATATAAAGACCAGTTAAAGGAACTTGGAATTGTCAGCTTAGAAAACAGGAAACATTGTTGGGGGTGTATGATGGAGGAGGAGGATAGTGCCTATGAACATGACAGGTGGCTTCCATTAACTAAGAGGCTATCGGGTAGAAGAAGCATTAGACTTAAATCTATTTGGTCTTAGAGGATAGAATTAGGATCAAAGGCCATTACAAAAAGATAAATACAAAAAGACAGATCCCCTAGAGCTATTCAAAACTGTAATGGGATACTTCAGAAAGTTATAGGTTGCTCTTCACCAGAGGCTTCAAATGAAGACTAGATAACAATTTACTTCGAGTGCTGCAAAGAGAATTACTAGACAGTACAGGTTAGTCTAGATGGTCTCTGAAATCCTTTGTAATTTGATTCTGTAATTCTGGGATCATACCTCATCTACCTATTACATAAGGCTACTGGGATGATCAAATACTTTTTAGCAAGTACCAGAATATGAATGATAAACTTCTACACTTTTATAAGCATAATCACAATACATTGTTTAAGAATAGCAGATAATGGACAACTGATAGTGAATTCAAATCTTAGGCATCAGATAACTGATTTGCATCAAGAAAGAATAATTTGTAAAAACAACACTATGGGTTTATGCCAGTAACTTTTTTTGTTTTGACCCTAAACAAAGTTTTTTTTGATACTAAAGCTTGAAAAAGAAATGAAATTTCTAGTTTATAAAACTTGCATATGAAATGAGGAGGAATTTCAAATTATGCAAAATAAGGAATCACAATTCCATATTCAGATAAGGCCATGATGTGTGGCAGTTATGCCTGAGCAATAAACTCTAATGGCTTCCTCTTCTTGCCTCTAGGATCAAATATAAATTCCTGTCTGACATTTAAACACACACACACGTACATGCACACACAAGCACACATACACATGTCCACCTCTGTGTGCTTTTGCACCATCTACCCCCTCTCTCCTAGGATATATGATCTTTAGCAGTTTGGTCACCTAGCAACAGTAACAAGGACCTCCTTCCCATTCTGGCTCCAGGGATTCTGCAGCTAATACTGTTGCTCCAAAAAGGGATAAATGGTCTAAGAAGGGAGGTCATTGTCAGTCCAATGCAGGGACTATTCCTCCTGGCTTGTAAAAGGTATGTCCTGGCCAGATGGAACTCCCTCTCTAAGCCTTTATAGAAGATCATTCAAGTCCCTTCTGTAGATCCTCAGCAGCCCTAATCTGGGTCTGAGAAGAGGTTGATGACCAGATGAACAGATAAAAGCTGTGATTTTCCTATCGGATAAACATGACATAATCCAGCAAAACAATTCCAGACTTAGATCTTGAGTACATACCTCCAGTCGTGAAATTGGCTGTGGGCCAATGTTCTCTTCTTCCACTGAGGTGTCTGCACTAGCTTCAAATTGCATCTGTACAGCCATTGTCCTGAGTTTTTGGTGCTGAGAAACATAAGTATCAGAAGATTACAGATAGCAAAGGGGCTTTACTTGCAATACCTTGATACCAACAAACATACAAAGATTTACTCAAAAGTCTTATACAGACTGACATTGCCCTCTACCTCTCCCCTCTTCAGCTCAGCTCCTTCAAAAAGTAGTCTTTCCATTTCTTACAAAGAGAAGCCATACTTTCTTGTGATATTCAACAGCATTAAAGTCCATGTCCCACTAGACACTATCAACCCACCTCCTTAGTTTATAGGAAGGCAACAATTTTCCTTAAAAAAAAAAAATTTCTCACTAGGTCCCACCATTCACACAAGATACCAGCATATTTTTCCTCCTCCTTTTCTCAGACAAATTCCTTAAGAAAGAAGTCTATGCTTATTGCCTCTACTTTCTCTTCTCAATCTGTTACAACCTTGCTTTCAACCTCATCACTCAACTGAAACTGCTCTATCCAAAATCACCAATGCTAAATAAAATAAATGGCCTTTTGTAGAATCTGGAAGATGGTTCATACTATAATTAAAACACTGTAAAGAAAGATAATTTTTGAAAGAAAAGACGTAAGAGCTCTGATCAATGCAATGTTCAACCGAAACTCCAGAAGCAAATTATACTTAATCCTATTTCCTACTTCTTAAGAAAGTAATGAAGAAATGCAGAATGAGACATAAATTTTTTGACACAACCCAGCCCATATGTGGATCCCATTTTGTCTGACTACTTATTTGCTACAAGAGGGCATTTATTTATGTTTGTTTATTTATTTGGGGCCCAGAAAAGAGGTTGGTATAATGGTGATGTCAAAAGAGAAGAAAAAGATTAGGGAAACACTGACAAAAGATACTATTAGACAGTTTAGAAATGCAGACAAATAGAACAACAGAATTACTGTTAAATGTATTATATACTTTAAAAACCAAGCTGTATATGAGTGAAATTTGTTTTATATGCAGTTCTCTTTTTCAGTTCGATGTAATATATAATGATATTTATTGAATATTATCAAGTTCATGATTTTTAAAAACTAATAAATCTTTTATCAATCTTCAGGCTTCTTGACTTCTCTAAAATATTTGACACTGCTGACTATCTGCTTCTGCTGGATATTCTTTTTATTCAATGGGTTTTCATGACACTGCTCTTTTGGTTCTCTTCCTGCCAGTCTGAAAGGCTCTTCTTTAAGTCTCCTTTGCTGGATCATCACCCAGATCATAGTCACTGATCACAGGCACTGAGTGCCTCCCAGGGTTCTGTTCTGAACCCTTTTTCTCTCTAGACTTTCTCACTTAGTGACCTCAACAGCTTCCACAAACTCAATTAACATATCTGTGCAGTCAACTCCACATATTTTGTTGTAGTTCAGCATCCAATTCTGACTCTTTAGTGATCCCCCAAGGGATCATCTCACATTAATACTGAGGGGTTTTTCCAGCAAAGATACAGGAATGGCTTTCTTTTTTTTCTCCAGTGAATTAAAGCAAACAGAGTTAAGTAACTTGCCTAGGTTACATAGGTAGTGAGTATCTGAGGTCAGGTTTGAACTCGTCTTCCTGACTCCCAGCACTCTGTTCACTGAGTTAACTGTAGTTCTATATTTATCCAGCCCAAAAATGATTTTTCTTGCACAGCAATGATAAGTATGGAAATATATATACATATGTTCGATTTGTCAAGTATTTTAACATAATTAACATGTAGTGGATATCCTGCCATCTAGGAGAGGGGTGGGGAGTAGGAGGGAAAAATATGTAACAGAAAGCTTTGTAAGGGTCAGTGTTGAAGAATTACCCATACATATGTTTTGCAAAGAAAAAAAAGAAAAGAAATTGATGGAAACACATAAAAAAAAAAAAGAAAGAAAAATCGTATCTACAAGAAAAAAAATCAGAGAAAGGAAACCCAATGCAAGCAAACATCAATAGAGAACATGAAAATGTTATGTTGTGGTCCACATTTCATATCCCTCTCTCTGGGTGATATGTTTTTCTTCACTGAACAACTGGAACTGGTTTGAAACATTTCATTGTTGAAGAGAGCCATGTCCATCAGAATTGATCATCATATAGTATTGTTGTTGCCGTATATAATGATCTCCTGGTTCTGCTCATTTCACTCAGCATCAGTCCATGCAAGTCTCTCCAGGCCTCTCTGAAATCGTCCTGATGGTCATTTCTTATAGAACAATAATATTCCATAACATTCATATACCAGTCACCTAAATTTAAAACCTCAGTATCATCCTCAATTCGTCATTCTCCCTTACAGAGCACATTCAATAAGATGACAAATGTCTTTTCTGCTTCCAATATAGGTCTCATATTTATATTCTCCTTCTTCTTTTCCGAGGCAATTGGGATTAAGTGACTTGCCCAGGATCACACAATCAGGAAACGAAGTATCTGAGGCCACATTTGAATTCAGGACCTCCTGACTTCAGAGTTGGTGCGCTCTCCACTACACCAACTAGCTGCCCCCATACCCTTCTTTTTACTCACACAGTCAGAACCCTTGTTCAGGCCTTTGTCACCTCTCAATTGATCCAATGGCCTATAAAGCTTTAAATATATGATCCTATAATTACTACAATGGCCTTACCATTGGCATCCCTGAATCTTCCCACCTCACAGATGCCAAATTGATTTTCCTAAAGCATAGGACTGACCATGTCATCCTACTCAATAAATTGTACAACTCAATTATAAAATCATATGCTTGGTTTTTAGCAATAACAAATATCTACATAGTACCTTTATTTGCAAAGCACTTGCTACATATATAATTTTAAACCCTTTATTCCTTCCTTTCCAGTTTTCTTGCAAATTATTCTCTATGTTAGCCTATATGTTGTTTCTCACAAGATGGCTCATTTGATCTCTTTAGTCTCTGTCCTTTAATTGGTTGTTCCCCAGGAATTGCTTTCCCTTCTCAATTCCACCACTTGGAAACAACACAAGACTTCCTTGGGAGTTCCTTCAAGGACTTCTTTGGGAGTTCCTTCAAGAACTTCCTTCATCTTTTGCAGGAATGAAAAGCAAACCTTGAAATTCTAAGAAAATGCTGTTATTTGCTTTACAGTTGTCTGGAATATACTTGAATATGTATAGAATTATCTCCCACTTTAGAATGTAAGCTCCTAATAGGCAGGAACGGTTTTATTTTTGTTGTTTCTCTAACATTTAGCTCACAGCAGGTACTTAATAAATACTAGCTAATTGACTGTTCAGCAGTCTCTTGCCTCCTAATCCTTCTCCTACCCCTTATGCATAGATGTTCCCCAAAGCTGTGTCCCCAGTCCTTTTACTATTTCTTTATTTTCTAAAGTGGTGATTTTATTAACTCTCATGGATTCAATCATCCCAAATCATTATTAAATCTTGTTCTTTCCATAGAATTTCAGCCCCACATCTCCCAACTGTTTTCAGGTGACCTCCATCTCTAAGTCTTATCATCAAGCTCAATAAGCTTCCTCTCAAACCTATCTTTCTTCCTAACTCCCCTATTTGTGCTAATGGCATCACCACCCTCCCAGTCACTTAAAGGCTCAATTTTTCTATCATTTTTGACTATTCCTATTCTTTACCCTTCATATCCAAATAATTTGCAAGTTTTACAGATTCTATTCCATAATATTTCTTCTCCTTTTCAGGAACATTGCCACCACTCTAGTTCAGGTCTTTGCCACAAGAAGTCTTTCCCTGGTGCTTTACTCAATTGATTTAATATATGTTGATCTGTGCTAAGTGTTGTATTCTCCTGTACTGTGCCTACCACCATCACCACCACTCCTACCCCGGAAAGATGAAAGCATCTTGAAGGCAAGGGCTATTTCTTTTTTTTTTTTTTTTTTTTTTTTTTTTCATTTCTGTATCCCAGTGCCTAGACACAGTGCCTTATACTTAATACAAACTAATTGAATGAACTCTCACCTGAATACCCTCTTAAATCATACTCCCTCTCTCCCCTCTCCAATCCTACATGCTTCTTTCAAATAATCCTCCTTAGGAACAGACCTAACTATGTTATACCCCCACCCAAAAAGTTTTTAGAGGCTCCCTACAGAATTTAATTCTACTAAATTGCCTCAAGGATAAAATATACCTTCCTAAACCTGACCTGCATTGCTCCTTTCCCCTCACTCTACATTCTAGTCACATTGGATTCCAGGCTCTTCTCCAGAACTTGACACATCTTATGGCTATTTGCTCAGGCTGCTCCCATCCCTGGAACTTACTTTCTCATCTTTTACTTTTCAGGGTCCTTTTCTCCCAGATTCAACTAAGCTGTTACCTCCACAGCTATCACTCATTTCCTAACTGACCTGGGAAGTCTAACTTTCCTAGAGCACTTGTCTGCATCTCTCCTCTATTAGAACCTATTTTGTATTATATTTGACTGTATGTATTTTATATCTCTGCAGGAAAACAGGAACTGTTTTTTAAATCTAGTTTTATAACTTTCTAAACAATTACATGATGGTCTCCTGCTTAGTTACTCATTTGCTTCTATTCAGTTTAACTCATAGGAAAAGAAGTAATCGTGCTCTATCCTGGCAAAATCAATCAAATATCATTTATTAAATCCCTTCTCTGTCTCAGGCACTGTGCTAGGAACTAGATTTTATTTGGAGACAGGAGATCTTCCTTGGTTCTCTTACTTTACTGCATGTATGGCCTTGTGCAAATTACCCCACTGGGCTTCAGTTTCCTTATCTAGAAAATGAAGGTATTGAACTCAACCTCTGAGATTCTTCTCAGCTCCAAAATAAAATCTTATGATTTGACCATGTTACTTCCTAGTTAATAGCTTCCTCAAAAATCTTTAGTAGATCCTTATTACTTCTGAGATAAACACAAAAAGCTTAAAAGAGCATTTCAAGTGCTCTACAATCTGGTTCTCATGTATCTTTTGATTCATTTCCTGTTATTCCTCTATCTTCTCCTCCTGCCCACTCTTTGTTCTCCTCAACTAAGACTTAGCTGTCCATGACTTTCCTTTTATAAAGGTACTTCATATCTGCCATAACCTCTTTCTACTTTTTTAGGATTGCCCGTTTCCTTTAAGGCTCATTTCTTCTGTGAGGCCTTTCCCTGTTTCTCCAGTATGCCATCTTCTCAACTTTCCCTCTTGAAATTACTTTGTCTTACTTAATACATATCTTATTTGTTGATCTGTGTGTTCTATCCCCCATCATACCATAAGCTTCTTAACAACAGGGATTGCTTTTGTATTCCCAGAACCTAGAAAGGGCAGTTAGTATTTTATACACAGTAGATACTTAAATAACATCCTAAAGTTCCCTCTGGTTGTATACCCTAAGAAATTGGCTGGCAGAATCAGAAATAAAAGAATAATTATTTATATCCAATATGATAAAAGTATACTTTCATGAGACAACATGCCAAAATCTTATGTTTAATTCCAAATCATATAAATCAAGTGATTGCAGCAAAAAGATATGCTGCATATTTTTAAATATGTAAAAAGTTGTAAGGTTTATTGTGTTTGACAATTTGATTATTTTACTTTGTCTCAAATAACTACAGATCACAGTAACTATCATCATCCATAACTATGCTATCATCATGACCTTGAACTCAGATTCTTCGGATCATAATCTCTTTTTCCCATCAAGCATCACTCTCCTCCCAGCTACAAATCCTCAGTGAATTCCACTGCCTCCATTCCTCCCACTCTAATAATTCTACTCTCACACTATGATCAACAAGTTCATCATACTATCCTCTTGAATCCCTTGCACTTTTTGTCTTAATTTGTCTATCACTGTGAAACTTGACAAAAACCAACTCCAGATTATTCCCACCATTTGTTTACTATCTCTTTCCTCTCTCAACATCACAGGAGAGTATTTCACCTCTTTACTAAGAATAGAGAACATTCAACTTAAATTTCCTTTTTTCTTCCCTACTTCCACACTTGGAAATCCCTCTACATTATTACTCCTTTCCCCCTTTGCTCTGGTCTCCAAGGAAGACTTGTACCTTCTTGCTAAAACCATCCCTTTTACTTTTGTCCCTGACTAAATCACCTCCTAGCTCTTCTGAGACATTTTCCTTTTAATTATTCAATCATTTTCAAACACTATCACTAGCACTTAAGTGTTAAGCACCATGTGTCTTATCTGTCATATAGTTCTTAGAAGCCTACAAATATGCCTTTCCAATCCTAAAATTAAACAACCACCACAAAACAAGAACCTTTTCTTCATGACAAGCTATTATCTTCTATTTCTTTACTCACAAATTTCTGTAGAGTCATTTCTAGCTTTTAATATTAAGGATCATATCTTTATACATGGCAACAACAATACTATATGATGATCAATTCTGATGGACATGGCTCTCTTCAACAATGAAATGTTTCAAACCACTTCCAATTGTTCACTGAAGAAAGCCATATACACCCAGAGAGAGGGATGTGAAATGTGGACCACAACATAACATTTTCATGCTTTCAATTGATATTTGCTTGCATTGTGTTTCCTTTATCTGATTTTTCTTTCTTGTAGATGCGATTTTTCTTGCACAACAATGATGTGTGGAAATATATATACATATATTCAAAAAAATATTAAGGATCATATTATTAAAAAAAATTAGAAGAGAAGTATTTCAAATACTTCTCATTGGTATAATTAGGCAATGTATCCTTAATCAAACAAGTGATTGAAGCAAATACCAAAGATAAAATAGATAAGTGATTACTCAAAACCAAAAAGCCTCTTTACAAACAAAACAAAAGCAACTAGATTAAGGGAAGAGGTTAATTGGAAAAAAATTCTATTAAATTTCTCTAATTAGAGCTTAGTATCCAAAACATATGACAGATATAAACAGATGGAGAAAATGATATATGACCAATAGATATGACTCCAGTAGATAAATGGCCAAAGGACACAAACAGAACACAAACTTTTAACCACCATATGGAAAGAATGCTACAATCACTAATAAGAGAAATGTAAATCAAAACAACCCTGAGGTTTTAACTCATACTTTATAAAACTGGCAAAAATGACAAAAGATATTTCTTCAGTGTTAGAAAAGTTGTAGGAAGAAAGACATATTAGTGCCTTGTTTCGTAAAGCTATGCATCAGTAAAACCATTCTGGGAATAATTTGGTGTTATACAAAGTGAATAAAATATTCATATCTTTTAACCTAGAGATTCTGTTACAAAGTTTTTTTTTATTTTTTTATTTTTTTTAGCTCATGCCAAGAGGGCCACTGATAAGAAGAAAGCTCCATATGCAACAAAATATTTATAGTAATACTGTCTGTGATAGCAAAGAATTGGAAACAAAGTAGTTATCCATTGATTGGGGAAATAACAATCACTGATAAATGAATGTAATGGAATATTACTGTGCTATAAGAAATGAAGAATGTGATGAGAAACATATAGAGAAGCATGGAAAGATGTACATACACTATACATACAAGCGGGATGTCTAGAAGTATTGTACGTCATTGTGCATATTTTCAGGCTTTTTTGTAGTATTGATCAGTTAGTTATGTTGATTTACACCTTTTATTTTTCCTTTTTTGACTCCTAAAATACTACTGATTATATGAGAGCTTTATGGGGACAACTGTTGGGGATACTTCTGTGATATAAAAAATAATAAAAATTCATTTTAAAAGTAATTTTCACTCACTGCCTCAATATGCTCATGTCTCACTTAACTTCTTGCAATCTGGCTTCTTCCCCAATAGAAACTGTTCTCACTTAGATCCAGTGAGTGACCTCTGAATTACTAATTCCAATCATGTCTCTAATTCACTACCATTGATAATACAGGATATTGTAAATATGGCATATGAAGGTGTTCAGTATGTGTACTAAAGAGCAAGGGACAGAATACTCAAAGATCCACAGAATTTTAAAAGACCTTTTAGAAGTCTCACACACACACATTTTGCAAATTATTCCAACAATTTATAAAAACACACAGTTGAGAATCCCACAGAATGAGAAAGCATGGTTGGATGATCTACAGAACTATACTCCCTCTAAGGGAGTATTTGTCTTAATGAGATCATAGATCCACAGACGAATCCTATGTCCACTACTTATCCTATATACTTATTAGACTGTTAAATACACTAATGCTGGGATGACTCTCATCCCTACAGCGCCTCAGTCCTGCACATAATAGGTGCCTAATTAATTGAACAAATTATCAATCCAAACAGGGAGATAATGGGAAACTCTCACAAAAATACATTTGGCAGAAATTGCAAATCTGAAAGTTATATAGTCTTTACAAACAAATGGATCAGCAAAAGGGCCACAGCTTACACAATAACACCAGAATAATGACAAACCACTTTGAAAGTCTTAGGAATTCTGATCCACGAAAACATCCCGGAGGATCCAAGACGACTACCTGCTGACAGAGGGGTCAGGGATTCCGGGTGCCCACATTTTACAGAAGGTATTTGTTCTGCTTCGTTGTATATCATCGTGGGGTGGAAGGAATGGCAAAGAAAGCAGGGTTTTTGTTAATAAGGAAGAAAATAAAAAAGACAACGGATAGCCCACCAGCCCTAGGCAGTTTGGATGAAGCGCAGAGAGCCAGAGTCTTAAGAAATTCCTCGAGGGCCTGGGATGCTAATGACCTGCCTCCAAACAATAGGAAACTTCATTTGCCTTCGAGGCACTATGGCTGAAATCACGGGTCCACTACTTTGCTACAGCTCTAGGCCTCAGTTTCCCCATCTGTCGAGGAAGGGGGCTGGACGAGAGGGCCTGAGTCTCTTCCAGCTTTCCAGATGAGAAGCTGCGGGCACTTGCTCTCGCGGTTCGGATACCACAGCCCGGGGCCCCGCCCCGCGTACCAAGGGGAGCTCGGCGGGAGAGTCGGGGGTGGCCGCAGCCAGAACTGGTAGCCCATCCGAGGGGTCCCGGGAAGGGAGTGCTTTACTTACTCACCTTGACCACTGTCAGCGAACTCCTATTTCGGTCCTGTCCTATCACGCCCGCACAGCGGGCCTTGTCTCTCTCACTTGGCCAGCGACTGCCGCGTTTAGAAATCCCGCTAAACTCAGAGCTCCGAGGTTACGCCGGGGTCACGCACGCGCTGCATGACTCCGCCCTATGCCATGTTGTACCGTTCTCACCCTCCCACAGTCTCCAACCATTGACGCTTCGGGAGTTCATAGCGTTTTTTAAACTAGAAAAATTAAACCACAACTGACTCTTGCCTCCACCACTGAAGTAGAGACCCAAAGCAAAAGTCTGGGCGGGGGACTTATACAGGGGATGTTACCCACTTCCGCGTAGCCCTTCCAGCGTGAACGACTACAATTCCCAGTATCAAAGTAGTGGGTGCGAGATAGGATTCTTAACTCCCAGCTTGCAATGTATCCCGCCTGGAACTACAACTCCCAACATGCATTGCCACGGACTTCTAAAGGTTTTAGCCCCCTCCCCAGACCCCTGGGCTGAGCCCAGCGAGTTGTACCTGGGGCTCAAATTAATGTTCGTGTTTCCTACAAGGATGAACAACTAGGTTTAGCTAGTGCTTGCAGATTGCGGGGGAGAGACAAGCCAATGAGAGAGGATAAGGAGTCTGGTACTAAGGTGGAGTGAGAGGATGTCAGAAAAGAACCAGGCTTTGGTGAAAGGCAACTGGTCTATTACAATTACGGGGAGTTTGAGATGCTTATGAGTTGCCTACTCAGCACGGCGAGCCTGGGGCTCAAGATCCGAGGGACAAGGAATTGTCTAGCTACCGGGTGTCCCAAAAGTCTTAGTACATCTAAACTGTGGTGGTGGTCTTTTTAAATTTCTTTTAAGTACCTATAAGCTTCAGTACTTAAAACGACACTAGATTTTTTGAAACACTTGGTAGATTTGAGAATCGTCTTCAAAAAGATAATAGTTGAAGCCAAGGGTGATGATATCACCAATGGAGAAAATCGTCAAGGAGGTATGTATTTTGGAGCCTCCATTCTCACTTACCCCCTGCATATCCAGTGGTCAGTTGTCAGGTCTTCACCTTAACTTTTTTCTGTCTCTGACCCCTTCCCTACACTCACACAACCATCACCCCACTTCTGGCCCTTGTCCCCTCTTACCTGGACTATTGCAGTTTTCTGTTTGGTCTGCCTCAAGTCTTTGCTTTTCAAAACCATTCTTCCTAGAAATAGCAAAGTGATTTCAATAAAGGATGAGTCTGTTTTCCTGACTCCCTAGTTCAAAAACCTCTAATGGTTGCCTCTTTTAAGGCAATACATACATTGGACTTTCAAATGGCTTTTAAAGCTCTTCACAATGTTTCAACTTATCTTTTTTCCAGGCAGCTTGAACCTTGACTTCCCTTTATATACACAGTTCTAGTTAAAGTGATTTTCCTAAATCATTTCCCAACTTCATCATTGTCTCCAGTAACTCATCTTTCTGAAAGATTGCATCTACTCTGAAACATAACTCCTCAGTTCTCAGTATTTCATACCACACTCAATAACAATCAGCACCCCCTGGTCCCAAGATCACTCTTTCCCAATGATTAGAATTGGTGGAAGCCCAAAAAGCTCTCCTGGATCCTCCATCTGGACTTAGCCCAGTGCTGTTGTTTCATCATTTCCCACCTAGCTACTGGTCTTCTTTATTTACCTACTCTATTCTCCTATTTCATAAACTACAGTGCTTCATTATTTCTAATATCAAACCGAATAAGTATCATGGGGAGCTTTAAGTCTGATTTGCATCTCTATCTGTATCTGCAGCTATAGCAGAGACAGGTATTGTTTCTATTAGAATGTGACCTCCCTGAGAGCAGGCACTTACTCTTGCTTTTCTGTTTTTATCCCCAATGTTTCACAGAGAAGTCATCAAAGCTTTATTCATACATCCAAAATCCTCTATTTGGCATTTAAATGTCTTCACAACCTGTCCTCAACTCAGCTTTCCATCCTTATGCATTACTCTTTTGTTCAATCTAACTAATCTTATAATCCTATAGCATTATGGCTTCCATCTTCTTGCTTTTGGATTAGTTGTCTCCAGTGCCTCAAATGTACATCCTCTTTACTTCTGTCTCTTAGAACCCTGAATTTCCTTCCAGGCTCAGATCAAAGGTCATCTTCTACTTAAGACTTTTACTTATTCTGCTCCCCTCCTCCAAATTATTTTATATTTTCTCTACCTGCAAAATATGTATAGGTATGATTCTCCCACCTAGTTCCTTAACTCCTCAAGAGTAGGAACTGTTTTACTTGTATTTTTGTTTTTCCAGTGCCTGGAACATATTGGGCACTTGATGAATGCTTGTTGACTGATCATTCAAAAAAAAAAAGATTGAGAAGAATGGCTGGACAGGTGAAGAATCAAGAGAGAGAGAGATATCTTGAAAACTCAGAGAAGGTGAAGTTAATCAACCAGTGTCACATGTGGAGAGGTCATAAGGATGAGGATAAAGGCCCATTAGAAACACTGCTAGATCAAAGGGTATGCACAGTTTGATAACTTTTTGAGCATAGTTCCAAATTGCCTCCAGAATGGCTGGATTTGTTCACAGTTCCACCAACAATGTATCAGTGTCCCAGTTTTCCCACATCCCCTCCAACATTCGTCATTATCTTTTCTTGCCATTTTAGCCAGTATGACAGGTGTGTAGTGGTATCTCAGAGTTGTCTTAATTTGCATTTCTCTGATCAATAGTGATTTGGAGCACCTTTTCATATGACTAGAAATAGTTTTAATTTCTTCATCTGAAAATTGTCTACAACTCATTATCTTTCCTTTATAATCTTGAAGTTATTACTCTTCTTCCTATCAAACATATTGTTTGATTTATTGTTGGATTTATTCTTAACTTTTCCCTTTCCATTGACTCCTCCAACTCAATGAGTTGCCAAGTCTTTTCCATTCTGCTCATGTAATATATATTATTTCTACCCATAAGGCCATCAATGCCTTTGACCCTTAATGCCCATGTTGACTGTGATAAAAAGCCTTTTAACTGGTCTCCCTGTCTCAATTCTCTGTTCTTCCCAAACCAGTTTCCACATAGATGACAAATAGATATAATATGGATAGCCTTCAAATTAGAGGTCTGATTCTGTCATTTCCTAGTCCTAAAAGCTCCAGTGATTTCCTTTTTTTTTTCTTCCTGCTTTTTGCTGAGGCAATCGAGGTTAAGTGACTTGCCCAGGGTCACACAGCTAGGGAATGTTAAGTGTCTGAGATCAGATTTGAACTCATGTCCTCCTGACTTCAGGGCTGGTGCTCTATCCACTGTGCCACCTAGCTGCCCCTGATTTCTTCTTTAAGATAAAATACAAACTTGCCTATCTGGCTTTTAAAGCCTTTCATAATCTTTGACTCCAGATCTTTCCTTTGTCTATGACTCTGTTTCACACACTAAGCTAAATGAATGCATGAATGAAAAATAATTAAGTATGTACTATTATACACCTAATATTTTACTAAGCTCTGGAGATATACATGCAAAAATAACAAACTGACTAGTTTGCTGTTCCTTGAATGGGACACTTCATCCTCTCCTTACATTCCTTTGTACAGGCTGTCCTCCATGCCTAGAATGCCTTGCTTCTTTTACCTCCACCTCTTAGAATCCCAAACTTCCTTGAAAGCTTATACTAATTGCTATCTCCTAGCTATATGGATTGATCCAGACATTCCAAAATAATCAATTTGGAATTATGCCCAAATAGTCACTGAATAGTGCATACCCTTTAATTCAGGGATACCACTACTAAACCCCCAAATATATCAAAGAGAGAGGAAAAAAAGACCTAAATGTTAAAAAATATTTATAGCAGCTCTTTTTGTTATACCAAACAATAGGAAACTAATGGGATGCATGGCTGAATAAATTTTGATGTGTGAAAGTAATAGAATATTATCTGACTAAAATAAATGACAAAAAACTTGGGCTTTGTGTGAATTAATACAGAGTAAAGTAAGTGGAAACAGGAGAACAATTTATATAGTAACCTCAGTGTTGAAAAGACAAGCAACTTTGAAAGACAAGAATTTCGATTAAAACATTGTTGGTGGAACTGTGAACGGACCCAACCGTTCTGGAGAGCAATTTGGAACTATGCTCAAAAAGTTATCAAATTGTGCATACCCTTTGACCCAGCAGTGTTTCTATTGGGCTTATATCCCAAAGAAATCTTAAAGAAAGGAAAGGGCCCCACATGTGCAAGAATGTTTGTGGCAGCCCTTTTTGTAATGGCTAGAAACTGGAAACTGAAGGGATGCCCATCAGTTGGAGAATGGCTGAATAAATTATGTTATATAAATGTTATGGAATATTATTGTTCTATAAGAAATGACCAACAGGATGATTTCAGAGAGTCCTGGAGAGACTTGCATGAACTGATGCTGAGTGAAATGAGCAGAACCAGGAGATCATTATACAGGACAACAACAATACTATATGATGATCAATTCTGATGGACATGGCTCTCTTCAACAATGAGTTGATTCAAACCAGTTCCAATTGTTCAGTGAAGAAAGCCATATACACCCTGAGAGAGGGATATGAAATGTGGACCACAACATAACATTTCCATGCTCTCTATTGATGTTTGCTGCATTGTGTTTCCTTTCTCAGATTTTTTTTATAGATACAATTTTTCTTGCACAACAGTGATAAGTGTGGAAATATGTATACATATATTCAATTTGTCAAGTATTTTAACATAATTAACAAGTAGTGGATTTCCTGCCATCTAGGGGAGGGATGAGGACTAGGGGGGAAAATTTGTAACAGAAAGCTTTGTAAGGGTCAGTGTTGAAGAAGTACCCATACATATGTTTTGCAAATAAAAAGTTTTAATAAAAAAAAATTTAAAATTAAAAAAAAAGAATTCCGATCAAAGCAATTGCCAACCATAATTCCAGAGGACTGAAGATAAACCATGTTACATTCTTCCTGAGAAGGAGGTGATGGACTCAAGGTGCAGAATGAGAAATGCATTTTTTGTTGAGGCTAAAATGGATTCATGTTTTTCTTAACTATATATATACAAGGTTTTTGTTTTTTTCTTTTTACCTTATGAGGGAAAGGGAGAGGGAGAATAGTAACAAGGTTGTTTTAAAAAAGAAAAGTGAATCATTGTAGAATTTTTAAAATTCATAGAAGGAAACAGAAATTCAAGGCTGTTTTGAAAGTTACATATTTTGTTAAACCTGTATTGGATTGCTTGGTGTCTTGGGGAAGGGTTAAGGGAGGAGAAAAATTTGTAACACAAAGTTTTGCAACGGTGAATACTGAAAACTATCTTTGCATGTATTTGGAAAAATAAAATACTACTAAAAAAGAGAAAGTTATATGTTCAATTTAGCTATGCATTGCATAGATATGTATGGTTTCATGTTTTATATAGCATGTGGAAATGCCAGGTTTGTTGACTTCAGAATAAAAAAATTTTTTTTAAAAACACAGAAAACAAAAGTAAGTTCAAAAGGAAATCTAGATAAGCAGGACTGCACTGAAAGTAACATGTTGAATTTAGTATATACTTTTTAAAAAATCTGCATATAACAGAGATTTGAAGTTTCATATATAATCCTCTTTTCCTGTTGTATTTTGCTTATGAAAGTTTGCTTTTTTTAATTTTTTTTTTTTTTAATTTGCTGAGGCAATTGGGACTTGCCCAGGGTCACACAGCTAGGGAATGTTAAGTGTCTGAGATCAAATTTGAGCTCAGGTCCTCCTGACTTCAGAGCTGGTGCTCTATCCACTGCGCCACCTAGCTGCCCCTGAAAGTTTGCTTTTTAGGGGTGTTTGTGAAGGTCAGAATAAAAAGAAATAAAATTTTCCCCCAAAACATCAATTGCTACCTCCAGAAAGCCAATGCTGATCCTCATATTTTCGAATCCTAGCCTCATGCTGGCAATTATTTGGTATATAGTTTATTTTTCATGTACATGTTCTTTCCTCCTGGAAGAATGCAAGGTTCTTGAATCCCAAAATTTTTTTTGTTTTTGTCTTTGTGTCCACAGTTCCTAGTACAATGCCTGGCACATAACCTATGTTGCTTAGTAAAATACTTGTTGAATAAATGACTACTTGAAAAGAACAATATTTATTGAATGATCAGGCCAGATAACAAATTACAGGATTTGGAGTAGTGAGAAGAGAGGAAAGGAAAATCAATGCATTCAGATGGGTTTTACTAGGATTTTGGCTGTGAAAGGGAGGAGGTACTTATGACAATAATTTGAGGGAATAAAAGGGTAATCATAATGGTTTGAGAGAGTAGAAGGTGGTGGTTGTTTTTAAGCCTGTGGGGAGACCTGGGCACGTGAAGGAAAGGCATCAATAAAAAGATTAAAAATTGGAGATATGGGATAATTGAGGGACCCATCTGCTGGAGAAGATGAGAGGGTATAAATGAAAGGTGAAAACAAGACACAGAGACAATTATAACAGATTATCTTAATTATGTGAAACTGAAAACGTTAACAACTCTAGAATAAGAAAGATGATCAATTAGGAAAAAAAAATCTATCAGGTCTTAGGCAATATAGTG
This sequence comes from Myrmecobius fasciatus, assembly GCA_023553655.1. Lineage (NCBI taxonomy): Eukaryota > Metazoa > Chordata > Mammalia > Dasyuromorphia > Myrmecobiidae > Myrmecobius > Myrmecobius fasciatus. Next base: position 102,755 of record JAJPUD010003945.1, read on the forward strand.
CATAGAGCACTGAACCTGGAATTATGAAGACCTCACTATCTGTGTAGCTATGGGTAAGTCACTTCTGTGCTTCAGTTTCCTCCTCTGTGAAATGTATAATAGTACTACGCTCCTTCCAGGCTTATAAGGAGGATAAAATGAAATAATATTTATAGAGCTCTTTGCAAATCTTAAAGTACTATATAAGTCTATTATCATTATTATTAATATTATTATTACATCTGTGATAAGTTCTATATCACAAGGTAGACAACAGAAATACATAAGACAAAATGGTATTTTCTAATAAATGATAAAAGATATGAATATTTCTCAAAAGAAAAAAAGAATTAACCATATTATAACCATGCATCCAAGTATTAGCAACTATATGAAAGAATGCTTCAAATCCCCAATAATAATAGTAATACAAACCAAAATGAATCTGACCATTTCACCTCCCAGCTAAGCAAATTAGCAAAAATAACAGAAAGAGGAAATGATCGATGTCAGAAAGTTACTAGTGATGAGAGGATCTATGAATTGATGCTATTTTCTGAAGAGCAATTTGGAATTGTTCAAATAAAGGGACTGAAATGTCCCTATTCTGTGAATCTGAGAGAGCCTGCTGCTATGAATATTCCCCAGAGAGGACTTTGGGAAAAAAAAAACCCAAAAAAACAAAACAAAAAAACCCCCAAAGCTCATATGAGCACTAAAATATTATAGTAGTACTTTAGCAAGAACTGGAAATCAAATTGATGCCCATTACTCTGGGGAATGACTAAACAAATTGCATAAGAAATAGCAATCACATGAATGTGGAGAAGCATGGAAAGAATTATATGAACTTGATGAATACAGAAATGTGTTTAGAAGAATTGCACATGTTTAATCTGTATTGGATTGCTTATTACCTATGGGAGGGGCTGGAGGAAAGGAAGGAGAAAAAGTCGGAACACAAACTTTTGCAGAAGTGAATGTTGTTAAAAACTATCTTTGCAAACTATCTTGGTAAAATGAAAAGCTTTAAAAAAATTACTATATGAACTGATGTAAAGGAGTGTCAGAAAAAAATCCACAATAATGTAAATAGAATAGTAAAAACTGAATGTTGTAAAATTATACAGACCTCAAAGTAGAAATATGAGTAGATGGCTAACTCCCCTCCTCTTTTGCAGAAGTCAGAGTTTATGTGGAATATTGTTTTTTTTATATATAAAGCTTTTTATTTACAAAACATATGAGTGACCGTTCAACATTGACCTCTGCAAAAACTTTTTTTTCCCAAGATTTTCCCCTCCTTCCCCCCACCCCTAGATGACAGGTAATCTAATACATGCTAAATAGGATAAATTATATGACAAATACAATACATGTATACATATCTATACAGTCATCTCACTGCACAAGAAACATCAGATCTAGAAAGAGAAGAAGAAAAAAACAACCTAAGAAGGAAATCAAAATGCATGGAAATATTCAAAGAAAGCGTTAAAATGCTGTGTTATGGTTCACACTCAGTTCCCACAGGCCTCTCTCTGGATGTATATGACTATCTTCATCGCTGAACAACTGGTTTGAATCACATCATTGTTGAAGAGAACCATGTCCATCAAAATTGATCATCGTATAGTCTTGCTGCTGTGTATAATGGTCTCCTGGTTCTGCTCGTTTCACTCAGCATCAGTTCATGCAAGTCTCTCCAGGCCTCTCTGAAATCGTCCTGCTGGTCATTTCTTATAGAACAATAATATTCCATAACGTTCATATACCATAATTTATTCAGCCATTCTCCAATTGATGGGCATCTTTTCAATTTCCAGTTTCTTGCCACTACAAAAAGGGCTGCCAGAAACATTTTTGCACATGTGGGTCCCTTTCCCTCCTTTAAAATCTCTTTGGGATATAGGCCCAGTAGAAACACTGCTGGGTCAAAGGGTATGCACAGTTTGATAACTTTTTGAGCATAGCTCCAAATTGCTCTCCAGAATGGTTGGATCCGTTCACAGTTCCACCAACAATGTATCAGTGTCCCAGTTTTCCCTATGTGGAATATTGTTGATAATTTCAGATTTATTTAAATTTTTTGATTGGTTTTATAAATCTTTTTCTTTTCTTTTTGTTATTTTTTTTTATCACAAAGGATGGGGGCAAGGTACATATAGGCAAAAGGAATAAATACAAAACTATTTAAAAACAAGTAAAAAAGGTTAGCCTTGATCAGGAGGGCTGATTCATTAGAGATTAAGATGAGGGAGAAGAGAATAGGAGATATCCAGAGGTTTTGAAAGATAGAAAAGTGGAGGAGAGAACTCATGTCCAATAACTGCATTTTTCTAGTAAAATATTTAGTGAGGTTCCCTGCTGAGAAAAAGGGAGGAAGCAATATGAGAGATTGGAGGATTGGAAAGTAGATTTAGAACAGATTTCAAAAGGAATGCAAAAGAGAGCCAGTTTTAAATGATATCCTTTTGTTTCTTCTCTTCTCAGAATTCTAAATAGACTTTGTGGTCAAGCTATATTTTTTCTGCGACTAGGGTTAAGAGTTGTAGAGCTACTCTGTTCAACTGTTCTTAGGTCCTAGATATCCCTAGATCCGTGAAATTCATTATCATTGGAATCTTTTTATTCCTACTTCAGTTTTATGTCTTGAATTATAATTTTTTTAGGGGTCAGGGCCAGGTTCCAATTTTCCTGCACACTTGGTTGGAATAGTAGAACCTTGTTTGGTCCCAATCTGTATTGTTTTGCTGCAAGCCTCCCTCTTACTGATGACTGTTATATACAATTATCTCTTCCACATTATAGGAATAGAAGAATGGTATCACCTTCCATCTGAAAAAAATCTGTATAAAAATTCTTGGCCCTTCCTTTATACCAGAGAAGTCTGACTTAAATATGTTGATATACATTATGCATTTGTGAGTTTCTGAACTTTTTTGTGTCATCTATGGCTTCTGCAAAACTTCCCAAATATTTCAATTTCTTATGCCAACCAGCAATATATCAAAACTATGATGCTTTGGGAAAGTTTTGATGTGAAAGGGATAATTGTACAAAGTACTGGAAAATTCTAGGCTTCCATGTATCCTCTATGTACAGAAACCTTCAAGGTCATTGGGGGAAGTTCTTGCCAGTTTGTTGCAAACTTTCAGAGACTTTAGACTGATTACTGTCCACTTGAAATAGGAACACACAGTCCTTCACCAATGAAAACCCAGAATTCTTTAGGTACTTGACTACCCTCCTTCCAGCATAGTGAGTATCCTCACTGTCCAGAAGTTTCCTGGCTAGAGTGCTTCAGGGCTAAACTGGAAGGGCTCTGAATGTTGTGCTTACCTTGCCTGGCTCTTGGCATTGGGTTCCCTCCTTAGTACCTGTAGGTTTCTGAGTATTCACTTTTGCTACTTAGTTCTTAATTGTAATTTGGTCTGGTGCTTTTTTGTTTTATCTTTTCTGGAGTACTTATATGAGAATTGGGCTTCTCTGCCATCTTGACTGGAAGTGCACCTATTTCACTGAAGTAGTGAAGCTCTCCAATGACAATTCCTTTGCTTTTAATCAATGGTCCTCAGCAACTGGAATGCATTTCCTTTCCTCTACTTTTTATTTATTGTGATATTTTAACTGTCTCTCAAAAGGCTTTCTGGAAATAATCTCTCCATCCTTGGGCCTTTTACTTGACATTTCTGTTCGTAGTTAACTGTACACTGGTCTTGTCTTCCTAGCTAGAGTATAACCTTAACGGTAGGGACTTTATTTTTTTCATCTTTGTATCCCCACCATTGTTTAGCCCCAAAGTGGAAAGGAGCAAATAAGCAATTATATTATCATCTATTGTTTTATGTCCTGTGCTAAGCACTTTTTATAGTTATCTCGTTTGATTCTCAAAACAACCCTGCAAAAAAGATGCTATTATTATCTCCATTTTACAGTTGAGGAGACGAAGGCGAAGAGAGATTAATTGTCTTACTCAGGGTCACACAGTGTCTGAAACTGAATTTGAACTCAGCTCTTTCTGAATCCATACTCAGGGTTCCCTTGTCTGTGCCATAGAAACTTAATTATCACTGACTGAATTGAACTCATCCTCAGATGGTTCAGTCTCCTGTGCTGTAATGAACATGCTGAGCTTGAGGTATCAATGAATCCAATTTAAAATGTTCAGATGCAATTGATAAAGTATATCAGGAAAGAGATTAATAGTAAATATATAAATCTGTGAGTCATTTGCACAGTGATAAGAAATGAAAATTGATGACGTTTCCAAGAAGGAGAATCTAGAGGAAGAGACTAGAGGAACATGTGGTCAGCCAGTAGGTAAGCCCTACTTACTATGTACCAGGCATTCTTCTAAATGCTGAAGATCCAAAGAAAAGCAAAAGCCAACCAAACAAACAACCAAAACTAGTTCCTGCCCTTGAGGAGCTCACAAAATAATTGGAAGCATGATACAGGTGAACTAGCAAAAGAGACCAAAGACAGAGTAATCAGACAGGCTGGAAAATCTGCAGTGTCATGAAAACCCAGAGAGAACAGAATATTCAACAAGAGAGAGTGATCAGTAATGCAGTATATAGGCTGAGAAGGGTTTGAACTGAGAAATTATCAGATTCAACAATTAAGCAGTCATTAGTAATTTTGGAGAGCAGCTTCAGTTGATTGATGAGGTTAAAAGCTAGAACAGGAAATTTACGTGCTTCCTTATTTTTGAAGCTCTTTCTCAGCATAGTCCTTGAACAAATTACCCTCTAATATTTAATTTTTTCTGACTCAAGTGAATGTACAAAGGCTTGTTACAAATGTAGGAAAAGAAAGAAAACAAGGCAGAGAAATTGTGACAAGAGAAGCTGCATTCTAAGTTTATGGTGAAGAACAGCTAGAATTGACAGCAACAGCTAGAGTGTTCCACTGAGGTTGGGTTTAACTGCTTTTAAACCCTTCCAAGACTCCAAAGGCTCTTTGTGTGACAGAGGCTCATTGACTTTCTTTCACCTCAAAGTTTATCCAACAGGGAGGCAGGGTAGTAGGTTTATTAAAAAGTCAGGACCCCTTAGGATCCTCTTTCAGATAGGGCAAGTCTATTTCCATCTGATACAAATGTCCTACCAGAGCTGAGAAGATAAGAGATCAAAGCACAGAAAAACATAAAGACGGCTTCTTGAATGGCAGATCAACCACACAGCTCTCACATATCCCAGCAAAACCTTGCAGTTTGCACCATATGGAATACTGATCAGAAAATCAAATGAAAAAATTAAACTACTTTAGAACTGCCTAAGAGATCAGTCCGAAGGGAGAGGACAATAATAAAGAGGGTCAGCCAGCAAAGCCAGGGGCAGCCCAGGAGGGCTTCTTTTTTTTTTCTCGCCGCAATTCCTGACCCTCCACACTTTGTGGTCATATTTCAGTTGCCTTCTCCCCTTGGAAGTTCCTTCTACTCCTGTGATCTTATTCTGGAAGATCCCTCTGAAGGTGCCTTCTTCCAGTAGCAAGTTTCTCTCAGAATTCCTTCCCAGCCATACCTATCTTCATTACTCTTTTGCTTCTGTTTCTCTAGATTTTGACTACCACACTCCTTAGTCTAAGCCTAAGCATATGTGCTGTCTTTCTCCATTAGAATGTAAGCCCCTAAAGGCAGGGACTTTTTTTTTTAATTTTTGCTTGTATTTGTATTCCTGACTTTTAACATAGACACATAGTAAGGTCCTTAATCAATGCTTGTTGACTTATTAAAAACAGGACAGAGCTCTTCTCAGCAATTCAGTGAAACTTTGAAATAAAAAACAAGAATTAAGAGAAACCTAAAAAGCAAATTTATGAACAATTGGAAGGAGCTATATAAGGATATGGTCCCAACATTCAAAAAGGAGAAGAGATGTCCTCTTCAGAACTTTAATGTATTCCAAGATTATTCAAAATTAAATCACTTTTTTTGGTAATTAACACATTGTTATTTTTTTTATTAAAGCTTTTTATTTGTATAACATATGTATGGGTAGTTCCCCAACATTGATCTTTACAAAGCTCTCCATTACAACTTTTACCCCCAGTCCCCTCCCCTCCCCTAGATGGCAGGAAGTCCACTACATGTTAATAATGTAATAATAGTTGACAAGTTGTGGAAGAAAAATCCTATCTACAAGAAAAAAAAGAAAACCAGAGAAAGGCAACACAATGCAAGCAAACCTCAATAGAGAGCATGAAAATGTTATGTTGTGGTCCATATTTCATATCCCTCTCTCTGGGTGTATATGGTTTTCTTCAGTGAACAATTGGAACTGGTTTGAGACAATTCTTTGTTGCAGAGAGCCATGTCTATCAGAATTGATCGTCATATAGTACTGTTGTTGCCGTGTATGATGATCTCCTGGTTCTGCTTGTTTCACTCAGCATCAGTTCATGCAAGTCCCTCCAGGCCTCTCTGAAATCATCCTGCTGGTCGTTTCTTACAGAGCAATAATATTCCATAACATTCATATACCATAATTTATTCAGCCATTCTCCAATTGATGGGCATCCCTTCAGTTTCCAGTTTCTAGCCACTACAAAAAGGGCTGCCAGAAACATTCTGGCACATGTGGGTCCCTTTCCCTCCTCTAAGATCTCTTTGGGATATAGGCCCAGTAGAAACACTGCTGGGTCAAAGGGTATGCACAGTGATAACTTTTTGAGCATAGCTCCAAATTGCTCTCCAGAATGGCTGGATCTGTTCACAGTTCCACCAACAATGTATTAGTGTCCCAGTTTTCCTACATCCCCTCCAACATTCATCGTTATCATTTCCTGTCATTTTAGCCAATCTGACAGGTGTGTAGTGGCACCTCAGAGTTGTCTTAATTTGCATTTCTTTGATCAATAGTGATTTGGAGCAACTTTTCATATGACTAGAGATGGTTTTAATTTCATCATCTGAAAATTGTCTGTTCATATCCCTTGACAACTTATCTATTGAAGAGTGGCTTGAATTCTTATATATATGAGACAATTCTCTATATATTTTAGAAATGAGGCCTTTATCAGAACCATTAAATGTAAAGATGATTTCCCAGTTTGATGCTTCCCTCCTAATCTTGTCTGCATTAGTTTTATTTGTACAGAAACTTTTTAATATAATCAAAATTATCCATCTGGTGTTCAATTAGGAGTTCCAGGTCTTCTTTGGACATAAATTTATTCCATCTCCACAGGTCTGAGAGGTAAACTATATTACGTTCCTCCAACTTTCTTACAAAATCACTCTTTATATCTAGATCTTGAACCCATTTAGATCTTATCTTGGTATGTGGACTTTTTTTTTTTTGGAAGGGTGGGATTTGTGAGTGAATTGATTTCTATTCTGAGGACATGAAGAGGGGAAAGAGAAGGGAAGGTAAAAGGAATAAAGGGTGGAATTTGCTACTTCTCATAAACTGGGATGTGTAAGAACATACAAATATGGAAAGGGTGGGGGAAATGAGCATCAGAGGAGCCTTTTATCTTGAACGTATATATATAGTTTGGCATAAAAATGTCCAATGTAACAGGAAAAAAAGAAGAGATAGAGAAAATTGAGTTAAGAAGAGGACAGTAAGAGGGAGGAAATAAAGGGAATGATCCAGATCCTGAAGTGGAGAACAGGAGTAGGAGGGACAAGCAAAAAACTAGAATCTAAAGGGTTCCTCAGATTGTCTCTTGGACAACTGGATAATGACTGAACACATCACATGTGAATGCAGTAGAACATTACACAGTAAGACATAACAAAAAAAAGATATTTCAGGGAATACTGGGTATTTCAGGGAACTCTGGACAGAGTGAAGTGAACAGAACTAGAACAATTCACACAAGGATAGCAATATTATTAAAAGAACTTCAGATTTAAGAACTCTGATCAATGCCATGTCCAATCATATCTTTAGAAGCCCTATGATGAAATATATTAATTAACTTTTGACAGAGAGGAAGTGGATAAAAGGTGCAGAGATATACATTTTTTTGACACGACCAAAACGTATGATTTCTTTTTGTTTTACTAGACTTATTTGTTACAAAATTTGGGGAGGAGCACCATGACACATTTAAAAGGGCCATTGAAAACAGTTTAAAAAATGAGCAGGGTGGAACAGATAGGTGGTGCAGTGGATAGAGCACCAGCCCTGAAGTTAAAAGGACCTGATTTGAAATCTGGCCTCAGATACTTAACACTTGCTAGCTGTGTGACCCTGGCCAAGTCACTTAACCCCAATTGCCTCAGCAAAAATAAATAAAAACAAAAAATTAAAAAAAAAATGAGCAGGGAATAAATGGAAATTCTGAAAGTATGAGAAAGATCCTTTTGAAGGGGTGTGTGTGTGTATGTATAAAATTATGTACACTTAAAAAGCAAGCAGTATGAAATATGGTGGTTTCTTTAAAAAAATTTTTTTAAAGCTTTTTATTTTCAGAAGGCATGCAAAGACAGCTCTCAACATTCACCCCTGCAAAACCCCATGCTCCAAACCTTTCTCCCTTCCCTCTTCCCTTATATAGCAAGCAATGAAATACAGGCTAAACGTCCAATTCCTCCAAACATATCTCCACATCTACCACGTGGCACAAGAAAAATCAGATCTAAAAGGGAAAAGATAAGAAAATCGTGAAAATACTATGTTGTGATTCACATTCAGTCCCCATATTCCTCTCTCAGGATGCAGATGGCTCTCTCCATTACAAGTCTATTGGAATTGGCCTGAATCACTTTATTGTTGAAAAGAGCCAAGGCCTTCAGAGTTTGTTGTTGCTGTGTACAATGTTCTCTTGGTTCTATTTAATTAGTATCAGTTCATCTAAGTCTCTCCAGGCCTCTCTGAAATCATCTTGTTGGTCTTTTCTTACAGAACAGTAATATTCCACGACATTCATATGCCATAATTTATTCAGCCATTCTCCAATTGCTGGGCATCCATTCAGTTTCCAGTTTCTAGCCACTACAAAAAGGACTGACACAAACATTTTTGCACACGTGGGTCCCTTTCCCTCCTTTAACATCTATTTGGGATATAAGCCCAATAGAAACACTGCTGGATCAAAGGGTATGAAGTTTGATAACTCTTTGAGCATAGTTCATGCTCTCCAGAATGGTTGAATCAGTTCACAGTTCCACCAACAATGTATTCATGTCCTAGTTTTCTCATATCCCTTCCAACATTCGTCATTATGTTGTCATCACGAGCCAGTCTGAGAGGTGTGTAGTGATACCTAAGAGTTGTTTAAATTTACATTTCTCTAATCAATAGTGATTTAGAGCATTTTTTCATATGACTAGAAATGGCTTTAATTTCTTCATCTGAAAATTGTCTATTCATATCCTTTGGAGGTCAGAACTGCACCACTGATCTTTTTGTAAATATATATTCAGTTTGACTTAGTAGTTACAACACTGCCCTGCTTTTTGGTGATCCCTCTGAACTTGTGTTTTTTGGGGAGCTTCCCTCTTAGAATGGGTTTTTCCCCTTTTACCAACTTTTGACAGTTTGATGGGTATTGGGTAAAACTTTTAATTTGTTTTTATGCACTAATTATCAGTGATTGAAGTATTTTTCCACATGGTTACTGTTATTTCTCATTTCTTTTGAAAACCTTTGCCCACTTATATTACTTGTAAATGGTTCTTGGTTCTATGTGTCAATTTTCCATCTATCTTAGAAACCAGACATTGATGTTTAATGGAAAGATTTTTCTCATATTATGTAATTTTAAATGTTGGTGTTGTCCATGCAAAACCTTTAAAATTTTAAGCACTTTAAAGTTTTCCACTTATTTTTATATAATTTATTGATTTCTCTTGATTTTTTTTTTTTTTTTTTTTTGCTAAGGCAATTGGGATTAAGCAACTTTGCCCAGGGTCACACAGTTAGAAAGTGTTAAGTGTTGAGGCCAGATTTGAACTCAGGTCCTCCTGACTACAGGGTTGGTGCTCAATCCACTGTGCTACCTAGCTGCCCCTCTCTTGATTTTTTAAATTAAAAATTCTCTTAATTTTTAAATGGTATGATCAAATATCCATTTGGAACTTATTGTATGTGGCATATGATATTGCTCAATAGAGCAAATATTCAAATAGTGAAACTATTTTCCAGTTTTCCCAGCAGTTCCCACTGAAAAAAGATTCCTTCTTCCAGTAGCTTGTTATTTAAGTTTTTCACAGGGCTTTTGCATTTCTAGGTTTTTCTTGTTAATGTGGTTCCATTTCTATAAGGAATTTTCCAACTTTGAAGTTCTGTGATTGTACACTGAATATTAGATTCTTTTGCAGGGTCTAATTTTATTTATAAGAAAAACAAATTAGAAGCTAAATTTTAAAAAAAAGATATTTACAGAGGAAGGATGGATCAATATATACATTATCAAACTAGCAACTAAAAATCTCCTCCTAGACACTTGTGGTACCTCATCACTAACTAAAGCACTTTAGGCTCTTTTCAAATTAAATGAGAATGCTGATTACTATGGACAACCCAACAAACTCATAAACTCATTAGCCTCATAATTTAAGGTCTATTTTGTATTAATAGTTTAATCTTTATCATCATTATGATGATCTTAGAATGATCTCATCTGCATGCTTTTATTCAAACTACTATCCATTGATCACCTTTCAAAATGTTTTTCCTGATTAAGTTCTATCTCCCATGTAAATAAAACACTTTCTAATTTTTTCAGTCTATATTAATATCTTCCATATTTAAATTCCTATTGTATTTTTGCCTTTAACCATACAAATTACTACTTAATCATGTAATCTTTTAAATTTGCTTCATGTGCACTCATTCATTAAATGTCTGGAATGTGCACACATTTTCCTTTTCAATTGTTGCATAAACTTTTTGAGAGGAGGAACATCTTCTGTATGCATTCCTGTATGGCTTATGATTTCTAGCACAAGCCTGCACATTTGATTGATTGATGGTCAGTAAATATCTATTGAGTTGTCAATTTTAAGGAATAATTATGAGATTGGCAATAAACTAGCCAAAAAAAGAAAAAAAAAAGAATGTCTAAATTGGAGCATACAGCTTTTGTTCAAAATAGTAGGACTTGAGTTAGCTCCTGAGAGTTTCCTTCTCAAATCCTAATCTCAGTTCAGAAAAATGACAGGTTTCTTGAATTACAGGAATAGTTTTTCCCCTTAGTTTTTTGAAACAGTTTTGTTTTCATGCGACTCCTGCTAGCTATAATCTTAGCTTAGCCCCTAGCAAGGCGTTTCTAATGACCATTTGCTTTCTTTAACTTATCTCCAAAGGACTTCTCACAAGTTCCATCATATACAGACATTATTTATTTACTACAGAATATTTTCAACAAATTTTTTAATGGTACAAAATTATTCCAATCATTGAAGGAAAACATACCAAATAATTATATAAAAACAAACAGCCAAAGCTTTCAACAAATACAATTGCAGAAAAGTTAAGTTTTTATAAATATGCTGGAATAAACAAAAAAAAGTTTAGGAAAGCTGAGGCTATTACTATAACAGTTTATTCTCTCTTTCAAGCAGTTCATAAGCAATTACTATCATACAAAAAATAGAACCCTACTATTTAGGGCTATAGAAATTAAACCCCCTGCCCCAATAAGAGTATTTGAGACTCACGAAACAGGTGGTGATAATACATAGCAAGATGATACTGTGAGTGATATTAAAGCATTTTTCTAAGGAACTCACAGAAGAAGTGAATTCAAATAGCAATATTTATGGCAAATAAACTTTTGTGTCTTTGTATAAAATTTTAAAAGATGAATTCTGATTTCTGTAGCAAGAAAACCACTTGGTCTTTTAAATTAATCTTTATTTTATAACTAGAAAGTAATCAGAGGAAGATTACATGTGTAATATATGAGATTTTAACTTGACCTTAGGAGTGAAAACTCAATTCAAAAAGATGATAGAAACAAAGTGTAGTGTTAATTAATTTCTTAACAATGAAAAGAAATCATTTAAAAAGATAAAATTTGTATTTCACTAAAGGCATGTATAGAAAAGGAGTTATTTGGTTTTGGGCCTAAATTTGTATACCCCACAATGCTATACCATTAATTTTATAATTAAAGATTAGACTTTTGAAATGGAGTTGGGGCTTTTGTTATTACCACCTGTCCCAGAATTGAGTAGAGGTTATGTGATATATAGTTAAATGAAGACTAAAGGTAACAGCAATCTTGTTATAAAGCAATCTCTAGCAAAATGGAAAAAGGCTGACAGCCTAGGTTAGAAGAAGGGCACCAATCTCTGTATTACTATATCATTTAAGTACCACAAATTAGTATTTATACAATCCTAAGTGAAAATCAACACTAGAATACATTTTAAATAGGTAAGACAATTGCTACCACCAGCAGACACTATATGATAACAATTAGAGGAAGACAATCCCTCTAGAAAAGATTGAACCATTTCAAAAATTGTGAATTCACTGTTTTCTGTTTTGGAAGTAATATTCCTGAAATGGAGAGAAAAGAGCTTGGTAGTTTTTAGCATTGTCTCTATATTGGGAAATACAATTTTTCCATACTACAAACAAGCTGTCAAATATAAGTCAGAATATCTGGAGATAGCAGAAGAAAATTTTCTCTGAAATAATTTTTCTTCTCATATTCCATAGGTTGCTCATCAGAGTCCAGAATTCCAGCAGTTTAAAGACAGTTTTTTTTAGATATCTAATTGACTTAGCATAGCTAACATACTATTGTGTTGGTAGTAAATGGAAGAAAGAGAGGCTGATAAAGAGGTGAACATATCATCCCAGAATAAAGTAGTTTAACTATAAAAATAATATAACTAGCAAGAGCTCTATCAAGTTTGCTTCCAATATATCAGAATCAAAGCTGAACAGCAAGCAATGGAAAAATTTAGTTATTTGTAGTTGTTCTGGTGGTGGTTCTAGTGTTGAAGTTGAGGGCCTTGGAGGAGATCTTGGTAAATGCACTTGACTGCTGTCTTCAGATAGTTGGTATCCAATGGCACATTAGACAAAATGGCAGCAATTTGATCTTGGCTGTGATTAAAAAGAGAAGAAAATTTTCTGGAAACTTGCATTCCCAATTCAAATGATTTTTTAATGGAGTAGTCACAAATTAAGTCACAAATGGGTAGTTAGTTGGGGAAAAGTGAAGAGTCTAATGATCAGAAGAATAATTGGCACTTTCTGGTAAGTATATATTTTGGAGTCTATCATTTCTTAGTTCATTAGGGTTAAGCTTAAAGAATTTATAAGATTCACTCCATATCAGAGTTTGGATTGATTCTTTTAAAGAGTAGCTCAATCAAACAAATAAGGGTTGGGACTAATACAATAAGTACACACGTTTCAGATTCTACAACAAGTGCCAACAGTTCAGTTTCTGTAGCTGTTAATATTGGCTCTAGATTTTATGGGAATCTGAACCCATAGATGTGTAAGATTTTTCCAAATCCACAGCAGATTCCCCATTGGAGATATTAGAATGAAAGCAAGTTTCAGGCTCTACCAGTCTAAGTTTCAAGGAGGATGCTAGAATGGGGTTGTCTTTTTAAGAGTTAAGGGGATGTAAGAGAAAATTTAGGGTGGTCAGGAAGGATAAAACTATGCCTTCACTTAGCAAATATCTTAAAGACAAAAATATATAAAATATGTAACTCTGAGCTCTGATGTCAAAAAGAGTCCAATAGCTCCTTACTTAAAAAAAAAAAAAAGTTATTAGGGGCAGCATCATATGCAACCAGTGTAGATAATCCAGGTATTAAAGGTACAACACTTCAAAATGAAGTTAGAGCTGGGCAAAGAAGCCATTTGTCCTGAGTCAATGTGCCAAGATAAGCTTTCAGCTCATTTAACTTCCACACTGCTTCAGTGGATCAATTACGGGGTTTTCCAAGTGAAATTTTGGGAATTTAGCAGCAGAGCCATATTAAATTTCCCATACATATATTAATATTTCCCATATTAAATTTAAAGTATTACTCACCTAATATTCCCAATGAGGTTCTGAATGGTGAAAGATAATGGGACAGAGGGATAATGGGCTGAAAGAGTCAGTGTCAATTCAAACTTTGCAAAAGCAGCAGTGCTAGAGAATAAGAGCTTTAGTCTGTAAGAGACAAGACCCACAAAGATTCCATTAAATTAAGCATTCTAGTTAAAGATCTTAGAAATCATTAACATTTTCTTATCTTTAAAATTATTATAAAATTTCAGTAGTAATCTATGATTTCAATAATGAATTTTCAGAGATTATCTCCACTGAAGTCCCTAATCTCAGCTGATTAAGAAAAAATGAAATTATAAGAGGAAAGGATTTAATGGAGACATTATCACTGTCAAGTGAAAGGTTGTCATGTGGAAAATGGAATTATATGGGTTTTGCCTATGTTTAAAGTGTAGAACTAGTAACAATAGTCAAAAGTACTCAAAAGGCAGAATTTAGCTTTAAAAAGGAAATTATAGTTACTAGCAATTAATTAGAGATCTCGAAAAGTAAAGAAAATGGTGAGCTCTTCCTCCCTGAAGGTTTTCTAGGAGAGGCTGTTATAAAAAGAATTCCTACTCAAGTAGAATTTAGACTAGAATACCTCTGATTTCCCTCCTAACTCTTGAGATTCTGTGAATCTGACAAAAGACAAAATCAGTCATTAATTTGTAACATCATTTTGATATAAGTGCCTTAGATTTTTATATCACATCCCCCCCTCCCCTGATTTGCTTTTCATATTCATGTGATATTGTATAGGATCTGTCCTTGTATCATTCTGGTAATTATATCAATCTGATAATTCTGCCTGGTATAATAACTAATATTACACTTATTTAATAAGTGTGAAAACTAAGACCCAGAAATGATTCCCCTCTTCAATCTACACAGTTACCAAACAGATCTTCCTAAAACACAGATCTGGTCACTCTCCAACCCAGAAATCTTTCCCTATTGCCTTTAACACAAAATATAAAATCCTCATTCTGGCATTTAAAGACCTCCACAATCTGGCTCCTACCTACCTTTCCATTATAATTTTATCTTACTCATCATTCATGCATATTCAATTCCAGTCAAATTGGTTTCCTACTGGCTCATAAACACAAACTGACATCTCCCATCTACATGCCTTTATATAAGTCCTTCTTTCCTTCTTAAAATCCCAGCACATCTCCAATGAGAACTTTTATATCAGGTCTGTTCTGATCCCTCCCACTGTTAAGTATTTTCTCTCTTTTGAAATGACTTTGTATAACTCTGTATATATTTATATTTACTTATCTGTGCATATGTTTTATCCTCCCAGAAGAGCATCTTGTTTTTGTATCTATATTCCGAGTACCTTGCAAAAAGTAGATACTTAATGCTACCTAAAGTGAATTAGGTTAATGTTGGCTCCCTTATCATACTGCTGTCAAATGGTGCCTTGTGTACTTGGAACTATGATCTGAATTCAGTGCTTCATTTATTACTACTCTCTAAATCCTAGTCAGCACTCTCGTTATCTACAGTGCCATAGCAGGACTAAGCAATACTTACCAGTGGCAATTGACAGGCCTAAAAAAACCATGTGAGAGAAAAGGAAAGGAAGAAGAAACATTGCATAGAAAAGGAGAAAAGGAGGAAAATGAAAGAAAGAAGTAATAGATATAATTAGTAGTGTCTCACTCCTGAAAGTGCCAAAAATTGCCTGTTGAAATATATAGTGAAACACTTGCTATACTTCTCTCCATTTCATTAATAAAATGAACTGGTAAATGCACAATGTTTTCTTCTCTGAAGGGATTTGAAAAAACAGAAGGCAGAACATCTGCAACAGGGTTACTATTGTGACAGCAAAACATATTCCAAAAGTCACTCCAAAGGGATGACTTCATTTAGTCTGGAAGGAGATGGTATTCTTAGAAAAACTTGCTTTCAAGAAATTACTGAGTCATTATCAAGTTAGTTACAAATGACACATAAACATAAAACTAAGGTAAGAAGATTTGTTACTTTTATTTTTGTTTTCTGTGACTGCAGTATACATGCAACTTCAGAACTAAGTATACTGTGATGGGCAGAGAAAGACTATAAGCATATTCCATGCTCCTAGTGACAATGGCCTCCTTGTTGTTCCTCCCACATGACACTCCATTTCCCAATTCTTTGAATGTCCACAGACTATCCCCTCTGCCTAGAATGGTGTTTCCATATCCACCTTTCTGGCTTCCTTCATATCTCAGTTCAAATCCTATTTTTTGGTAAGAGAACTTTACTGGTTCCCTATAATGCTTCTATGATCATCTCCAATATACCTGTGTATAGCTTCTACTTACTAAGTTGCTTACATGTTGTCTCCCCCATTAGAACGGGAGCTTCCTAAAGGAGGACACTGTTTTTGCCTTCTTTGTATTCCTAGCACTTAATCACAGTGCCAAGCAAACAGTAAGCACATAATGCTTGTTGCTTCTACTTGTTCAAAGCTTAATGACCATTTAAAATGGCATGTCCCACAAGTATCAAACTCAATATATTCAAAAAGAACTTACTATTTTTTCCTCAAAACCTACTCTTCTCTCTGAAATTGACACATAGAAGGCACTGAATATTTACTAAACAGAATTTCTAATTTCCTTCAAGACTCAGTTCAAATGACAAATGACTTTTATATCTATTTCGTATGGACTTACATATTATCTCCCCTGATATATCAGCTCCTTGACAGCAGCGATTGCTTCTCTCTTGTCTTTGTACTTTTATAACCTGTTTCAGTGATTAGTATATAGTAGGCACTAAATAAATGTTTGCTGATTGATTGACTGAGGCTCCCTGGATACCCCAAGATGGTGAAAAAACAGGTAGAATCAGGCGGCTTCTTAAAACATTCAGTTATTTTATGCTTATACAGATATTAATCACAATAATATACTCAGTGGCATTGCCTTGAGAGCTAAGTGTAGTACTATATTTTGGATGCACAATCAACATTAAAATCAATAATCATAACTATAGTAGCTTTTTCTAATAACTACTTACTCAGTATTATTCACATCTATGTTCATAAGATTATAGTTTGGTCCCCATCTATTTAGAAATTCAATCTCTTCTCCCAGGAGTCTGCAACGACTTACTACCAATGAAATCTCTTGTAGCATCTGGAGAAACAGGAAGATAAATGAGACTAAAAATAATTTTTTGCTCTGAGAAACTTTTTTCCATGGAGTTCAAAGCTCCTGAAAAAAAGGACTATTTCAGAAGCTCCAATTCTGTGTCCAGTTTTAGGTCAGCCTTCAGGGACAGATGACACTACTTATTTTTCCTGAGATTCTGCAATTAGATTTTACCTTAGGCACATGATGCTGGGTTATGCATTTATTCCTCCACGATTCCTGATCCTCAATGAACTGAAAAATGAGTCTATGCACTAACAGTGATGATGGGGGAGCTTTATTTTCTGCAAAAATAAAGTAGAATGATTATTCAAGTTTTATATAAATTTGTTCTTTATAGATGACTAGACAGCAATCTCACAAAGCTCTGTGCAAATGAATATACCTTTATTCTGACTTTCAGTCAGGTGAAAGAAAAACTTTATAACTGTTGATTTGGATAATGTAAGAAATACTTATATAGGATATAACTATAAAAATCTCAAAAGCAATCATTCCTTAGAACCAAATATAAGAAAGTTTTATTTTATTTAAAATTCTTAAACCCACAGTGATGATCACTATACAATGATTCAAGCACAGAAATTTCAAGCTGTAATAACTTTGCAACAGTTCATGAAGCACAAACCTCAAGGAATAATATATAGTTGAAAGTTCCAAATTTAGAAACAAATGTTCAAAGTCATACCATGCAGCAGAGTTTCAAAGTTTACACAAGTAATCTTTCTGCAAGTCTTGCTCAGGAAAGGAAGACCATCTAGGAAAAGTGAGGAGAAAAAGGTCATTTCCTAATTACCTTATTAACTAGCTTTGAATCACTTATTCAGCACAATCTCAGCTATATAAAATAAGGAGCTTTACATAGATGAATTTCATTAGCTAGTAGAATTAACCTATTACCAAAGCTTTTAAAACTTGGATGGAAGGGGCAGCTAGGTGGCGCAGTGGTTAGAGTACCAGCCCTGAAGTCAGGAAGACCTGAGTTCAAATTTGATGTCAGACACAACATTCTTTAGCTGTGTAACCCTGGGCAAGTCACTTAACCCCAATTGCCTCAGCAAAAAGCAAAAAACAAAAAAACAAAAACAACAACAAAAAAAAAACCTTGGATGGACCAGGAGGTTCTCTATAACAGTGAAATATCACAGGTTCAGTCCCTACCAAATTTACTACTAGATTAAACAATATGTTTCAATTTTAATTTTTTCTCCAGATTTCTGGTTTTGAGTATGTTTATGGGGAAGATTTAAAAAAAAATTGAGGGAACTCTAACACATACTTAAAATAATTTAACCTTTTCTTATTGTTCAATGGCATTATTATTAATATTCGATTACTGAGACATAATAAAGACTTATCTATAAATGGTTTAAGAACAAGAGGCAAACTGGTGCTGACCATGTAAGTGTCCATGTCACTTACTTTACTGATAAAAATCTACATACCATCTTATTCTTAAATCAATGCCTTTTTGGGGAAACATTTTATTTTTATATCACATTCATGTCTGCATATATTTCTTTTCCTATTCAGCTAGGTATCTTATTGAAAAATGAATGAGAAAAAAAAGCAATTTAGGAAAAAACATTACTATGTTGACCATGACTGACAGTACCTGACAATATATACATTATTCTACATCCATAATCCTTTGCCTGTGTGATGAAGGAAGGTGGGTGTAATTTTTCAACCCTTCTTTGGAATCAAGTTTGGTATTTTAATCAAATAAATAGTATGCCATTTCAATTTATCATTTTGTTTACATTGTTGAAGACACTGTGTATACTACATTCCTGGTTCTGCTTACTTCACTTTCCATCAGTTCATACATAATCTTCTAAGCTTGTCTGAATTCTTTATAAACATCACTTCTCATGGTACAATGTTATTCTATTTCATTCATGTACCATAACTTGTTTAGCTATCCCTACCTACTGGCATTTATTTCATTTCTACTTCTTTGTTATCAATAAAAAGTACTAGTTTAATTTTAGGTATAGTGAAAGATATTCATTACCTTCAAAAAATGTAATATAACTAATTGCCTTTTTGCAAAATTATACAGAAAAGGCCGAGATTTTCTTACAAGTATTTTTTGTGCCCTCTAGAAAATTATCTTATTTTTGCCTTCTGATAACTTGTTAGCACTATTCAAAACATTATTAATGACTTTTATACAGTGGACTACAAGTACCTGTCAGCTTCATCTAACATGCACCAAGTTTGCTGGTGAAAAGTAAAGCCTGGAAATGTTTCATTTAAGAAATTTCCAGGGGGCAGCTAGGTGACGCAGTGGTTAGAGCACCAGCCCTGAAGTCAGGAGGACCTGA
The DNA here is from genome assembly GCA_023553655.1 of Myrmecobius fasciatus. NCBI lineage: Eukaryota > Metazoa > Chordata > Mammalia > Dasyuromorphia > Myrmecobiidae > Myrmecobius > Myrmecobius fasciatus. The sequence continues at coordinate 122,193 of JAJPUD010003945.1, forward strand.
GTTCAAATCTGGTCTCAGACACTTCCTAGCTGTGTGACCCTGGGCAAGTCACTTAACCCCAATTGCCTCAGCAAAAAGCAAAAAAAAGAAAAAAGAAAAAAGAAAAAAGAAATTTCCAATAGGGTACTGACAAGAGCATTTTATGCTCCAAAAAGTCTGCAAATTTTTCATCATCTACATTATTATCAGCAGATAATCCTTCTGAAGACATGATACAGAGCCAAAATGTTCTACTACATCTTTTTAATGGTTGACATTGAACAAGACTCTGGATACAAATAATATATAATTTTAGTATTATGAGATTATGAACAATGACTGGTATTTTCTAGAATTTTTTTGTATTGCAAAGTAACATACATGTTATCTCATTTAACAACCCTATGATTTGGATATTATTCAATTTTACATAAGAGGAAACTGAGGCTTAGAAAGGTCTTGAGATCATGGCCTCACAAAAACAGTGAGTGCCAGAGAAGGATTCTAATATAAGTCTTCTTGCCTCTACATCCATCATTCTATTCACACCAACTATTTAAAAGTTTAGTTAATAATCAATATTTTCATGAAATTTCAGCACAGTACAATAGAACAAAGCAAAATACAAGTGGTGATGTCTTGGGTAAGTCTCTTAGCTTCTCTGACCCTTTGTTTTTTTACCTGTACAATGAATGAACTGAGATAGAGAATTTCACTAAGATATTATTAATTCTTCTATAAAATGTCACATTTGAACAATATCTTGGTTTATGATCAGTGAAGCAATGTTAGGACCAAGTCACAAGATGAAAAAATTATTACTTAATACCAACCTTGTTTTCCTTGGGTGAGATTTAAAATTGTTTAGCAGTAGAATTTAGGTAAGAATATGTTTCTGAAATTAATTTTTTCTGAAAATATTAAAAGATGATAGAATCAGAATTTTTCTCCTCTCTAAATTGCCTGCCCTGGTTGTGGAGCTGTAAATTGATTTAATCATTTTTGGAAAGCAATATGAAATACAGAAAAGTCACTAAATTATGCATATGCTTGGATTCAGTATATAATTACTGAACACAAACCAACAAGATGAAAAAAATTCATAAGGCACCTTTTGGCTTAGTAAAAAAAATGAAAACAAAGTGTTATCCATCAAAGTGACTGAAAAAATTATGGTATATTAATTTAATGGCATAATGTGAACTGTCAGGTCTAAAGAGTTAGCTCAAGAAAAAACCTCAAAGGTCTTGTATTAATTGAAACAGTGAAATAAGTGGAACCAGAACAATTTTTACGACTGCAAAATTTTAAAGGAAAAACCTAAAAGATTTAAAAGCTATGATCAATGCAACAACCAAATATGACTCCAGAAAACTGGTGATGATTCATGTTTTATATCTCAGCTGAAAGAGGAGGAGCTAAAGGTGCAGAAGGAAAGACACATTTTCAGACATAATTAATGTATGGATTTTGACTATATATAGTTTTTTGTTACGGGGAAACAGGGTGTTTTTATTTCTTGAAGAGTAGGGAAGTGTTAAGAGTATGGGAGAATAATAATAATACAAAACAAAGAATATCAAGAAAACATAAAAACAAAAAACACAAAACACCATAGCAGAGAAAAAAAAGGAAGTCCAGGAGAGAATATAGATAAGAATGGCAGTGTTGGAAATACTGTTCTAAATCTGATACAGTAGATATTTAAGAGAAAAACAAAAAAAAACAAAAAACCCAAACCTCTATGCAACCATGTCACATGAACTATATTTTCTGTTCTTTTTAAAAGAAAATGTTCAAATTTGTTGACATTTATCAAGTTCATAGCAGTAAAAAGAGCTTTAAAAAAAGATAGAATTAAACAATTTCTTTGTCCATCCATGCATTAGTTTGTATTCTATAAGCAACAGGTAAACACCTGTGAAAACTCTAGAATGATGACATTTTCAATCAACAAATGCTTTCTTTTATGTGAGCCTGCAGCATCAGCACATGTTGCTACCATATTGCTTTTTATTCCTTCGCATATTTAAAATTAAGATTTAAATTCTGAATGGATTTCAACATGGGATTTTATGATGTATTCCTCCTCACATATAAATGGTTATAAAATAAAATCAGATTTCTTTTACTACTTACCCACAGGCTCTCCAAAGGTGATGGTGAGTTCTATTGAGTCATAAAGGAAAGTGAATATAGCTTGGCTATCACTCCATTCAATGATCTCCCACTCTGAGAAGCTAAAGTAAACAAACAAATAAACAAAAAACCAGAACACAGACAAAACACTAAAATAGTTAAACTACCAGGATCTTTGAATGAACTTGACATTTCATTGGTAAAGGGAACTGACAGTGAGGAAACTTCCTCTAGTAATGCAGTTCAGCACATGCTTTGTGACATATATATAGCCTGGGAAGAGGCTTCCCAGGGCACTGAGAGAAAATAAGTGATTTGCTCAGGGTCCCAGGGTCAGAGGTGGGTCTTAAGCCTATGACTCTATGATTCTAAAATTGGCTATTCACTTCATGTTGCCTTAAGATGAGAATAACAAAATCATATCTAATCTCATAAAAATTGTATCACATGGGTGGGTACTCTTTCCTCTGGGAATGTGACACCAAATATTTAAATTTAAGTAGTATGAAGCTACAGCTTTAGGCTGTGGAAAGAAAGAAGAGTAAAAGCTTTCAGTAGCTCCCCATTATTTCTTTGAAATTTAAAAAAAAAAATCATTTTAAAGATAAAAAGCAAAAACAAAAACAAACAAAAAAACCCAACCCACAAACCACTCCACATTTCCACACAAATAACACAACACAAAAAGAGGATGGAAAATGAAACCATGACATGGTTTTCTTCAGCAATGAGATGTTTTAAACCAGTTCCATTTGTTCAGTGATGAAGAAAGCTATATACACCCAGAGAGAGAAATCTGAATTTGGACCAAAACATTAACATTTTCACACTCTATTGATGTTTGCTTACATTATGTTTCCCTTCTCAGATTTTTTTTTCTTGTACAGCAAGATAATTGTATAAATATGTATACACATATGCGATTTGTCAAGTATTTTAATATAATTAACATGTAGTAGATTTCCTGCCATCTAGGGGAGGGGGTGAAGGGGTGAGGGGGTAGGAGGGAAAAATTTGTAACAGAAAGCTTTGCAAGGGTCAATGTTGAAAAATTACCCATGCTTATGTTTTGCAAAAAAAAAACAAAAAAAAACAAAAAAAAAAAAACACCAAAACAAAACAAAACAAAAAAACAAAACAAAAAAAACCCAAACCCAATGTTTTCAAAGCTATCCTGTTTTTCTGTGCTTCCTTGAGTTTTGCCTTGCTCTCTGCTCTGTAGTTTTGATTTTTTTCTCCTTCCCTCTGTCCAATTGCCACACTAGAGAACCCACCATTAAACACAAATATGTGTGTGTGTATGTGTAGATATGTATCTACATCATCACATATATATATATGAAATATAACCATACTATATATACTTCTATTTATAGTTTCTTTCTCTGGAGATGGATAGCATCTTCCTTCATAGGTCCTAGGTAGGTGATTTGAGCATCTATAACATAATACTCAACTTAATCATTCACATTTATTCACTGAATGATATTGCTATTATTGAATATAACATTCTCTTTGTACTGCTTATTTTGTCTTTTGTTATTTCATGCAAGTCTTTCCATGTTTTTCTAAAGCTCCCTATCATTTTTAGAATTAAATACAAATTTATGCTGGCATGTAAAACTCCCCACAGTCTGAATCCAAACCACTTTTCCAGGCTTGTTTTTCATGACTCTTTAATACATTCTACATTGCAGGCAAATCAGACAAAGGTTGTCAAAACTCAGGAGTGAAAACTCTACTACTTTCCTTCTGCTGACCTTTAGAATCTTTTATTTTTCCATAAGCTCAGTTGCCTCCACCTATCCTATTGTTAAGTGTTTGCTTGCTTTCAAATTACCTTGGATTTAACCTTCCCACTGTTCGTTGCAAGTTCTTTTAAGGAAAGTACTACATCATTTTTGTCTCTGTATCCTTAGTACCTACTACAACATCATGAATGGATGAATGACAAGCACTTGATAAAGTGTTTATTATTTGCCTACCACTGAGAATACCACTGTAAAAGCAAAGAAAGTTCCTGCCTTTAAGGAGTTCACAGGGAAGTAGTGGCCAGAAAGGAGCATCTTAATATGGAAGGTGAATGGGGCCAGAGAGAATAGCCTGACATACCCAATCTGGACACAAGAGCAGAGTTGATTTGATCATAGCTTTTGGTTCCAGAAAATGGAAAGGGAAGCATGGAGGAAAGGGTGAGGCAAGAGAAATACAATAAGTGTTTGTTGAATTTAATTGAACAGATGAGATTTTTTTCCTTACTTGAATTTTTCCAGGCATTCCTTAGTTCTATCTGCTTCTCTTTGTAGACTGTTTATTTGGGCAAGTGCTTGTTGGCTCTGCATCTCCAATTCTGATATATTACTGTAGAAAAAAAAAATTAGATATTCAGGGAAAGATGACCCTTTACTATAAACTTCAGAATTCATGAATAGATGTGGGATATAGCAAGGATTCTTAAACTTTTTCTACTCACAGCTCCTTTTAGCCTGAAAAATTTTTACACGACTCCAGGTATATAGGCATAAAATAGTTATGAATATCAAATATTTACTAATAATAAATCATGATTTTCTGACCCCCATATTGGATTGCAAGCCACAGTTTAAGAAACCGGGGGCTATAGGAAAAGAAGAGAAATATTTACTCTTCCTGATTCTTATCCTCATAAAGTTAAAGTCTTTGTTGCTACACTTGAATCCTCAAAGATTGTTTTGACAGAAACACTTGGGTCTGTTTTAGAACAGATTGAGAACAATACTCTATGTAAGTCCAGTTTCAAAAATATCATCAACTGAAACAAATGATTCTCTGGAATGATTTCAAAATAAAACAAAAGCCCTGATCCAAGAAATTAGTAAGATCCAAATTGGTCTGCAACTAAACCAACTTTTGGAGGCCAAGTGCCATTTGTTTGATGAACTTTGGTACTATGCTGGCAAATGCAAAAATTGAAGGCTTACCTCTTGAGTTTCTCTTCTTCAGCTTGTAATTGTTCTAATTCTGAGAGAGAAAAGAGAAACAGAGAGAAAAAATTATATTTCTAATGAACACATTTTCTTCCCCCCATTATTTAATATCCTATTTTCCCCAGTTTTAAAACTGTTTCAGATTCTCTCCCTTCTTATCTCCCCACAACCCCCTATTGAGAAGGGACATGTGAAGTTATGCAAAATGCTTCCTTAAGTCAAGTTGTAAAAGAAAACATAAATTCCCGCCCACCCCCAAAATAAAGTAAAAAAAAAGTAAGCTTCAATCTGCATTCAGACACAATCAGTTCTTTCTCTGGGGATGGATAGCATTTTTCATCCTTCAGAATTGTCTTGGATCATTGTATTGCTGCTGAGAATGGCAAAGTCATTCACAGTTGATCATCTTAAAGTATTGCTGTTACTTTGTACATAGTACATTTCACCTTCCATAAGCTCATGGAAGTCTTTCCAGGTTTTTCTGAGAGCATCCTGCTCATCATTTCTCATAGCACAACAGTACTCCATCATAATCACATACCACAATTTATTCAGCCATTCCCCAAATGATGGCTGAATTTCCAATTTTTTGCCACTAAAAAAGACTTGCTATAAATGTTTGTACATTATAGATCCTTTTCCTTTTTTTAAAAAAAAAAATCGTTTTTGAGATACAACAGTGGTATTGCTAGGTCAAAGGGTATGTATGGTTCTATAGCCCTTTAGGCATAAAATAAACACACCTTCTACATATCTCTTAGGAAACTTAATTGCCCAGAGATTTTTTTTCCTATCATTAAAAAAAAACTAAACAACTATTTCATTGAAAATTTGAGATGACTACCTGTTAAAACAAAAATTTGGATTTATTTACTTATTTCAAAGAAGTATTATGATCTGACTCTCTTCAACAATGAAATGCTTCAAACCAATTACAATTGTTCAGTGAAGAAGGCCATATACACCCAGAGAGAGGGATGTGAAATGTGGACCACAACATAACATTTTCATGTTCTCTATTGATGTTTGCTAGCATTGTATTTCCTTTATCGGATTATTCTCTCTTACAGATACGATTTCTCCTGAACAAAAAAATGATGTGTGGCAATAACTATACTCGATATATTCGATTTAAGTATTCTAACATAATTATCATGTAGTGGATATCCTGCTATCTAAGGGAGGGGTGGGGAGTAGGGGGAAAAATTTGTAACAGAAAGCTTTGTAAGGGTTAATATTTAGGAATTACCCATACATATGTTTTGCAAATAAAAAGTATAAATAAAATTAAAACAAAACAAAACAAAACAAAAAAAAGAAGTATTATGATCAAAGTCCTTTTTATGTTGTAATATGCTACATAAAATGAGTCACTTTAATCATAAAGTGATTACTGTTATATAAAATTGAGCACTAAAAAAACTTTACTCAGTTAAAATATTTCCCCATTAACTAACTGGTATAATTACCTTTCTCTGTAGCTAACATTTCAGAATGCCACTCTGTCATATGGATCTCTTTATTCTTGTCCAGATCCTTAATTTCTAAAGGAAAAAAAACATGTTTTAGAGTAGCTCTGTAAATAAGGATTGTCAGTGTAACTACAGGTATTGAGAATCAATGGTTTAAAAAAGAACTAGTAGAAGAATGGTATCTCTTTTACGCATAGAGTACATAAGAATAATCTTTCTTCTAGAATCAGAACACTGAATGATGCTAATGAAGAAACAGTAAAATGTTACTTTAAGCTATGGCATTAAAATAAGATTTTTTCCAAGGACCATTTTGAGATGTCTGAGACCTAGATAGCTTTTTTTTTTTTTGTACAGGCATAACTAGTGTAATGTTGTTCCAGACAATATCAATAAACAGTGAAATGTTAACATGAAACTTCTCTAGTCCTAGCAAAATTGTCCTATGATTTCATCAGTAGAGAGTGGCCTATCTGGCCAATCAGAAAATGATACTCTACAGTCTGGGGTGAGGGACATGGGAAGGGATGATAGGAAGGGACACAGAAGGGGGAGATAGGTGTGTTCTGCATTACTGGAGAAAGTACTTATATTAATAACATCACAGGTTTTTGTATCAAAGTATTCCTTATCCCATCCATTATTTTTTTGTTATTCCTAAATCCTCTATAGCAGAGAAAGGGACTTCAAAACTCTGGAGAGGAGAGGAAGGCATAAATGGAGGGAGGTTCTAAATGCTATGAATATTAAGTCACATTATGGAAAAGAATGCCACAGAAGGCTATACAAGGGAGAGTTTTCCATTTGCTGATTTAACCTCTGTTAAGGCTTAGAAATGACTAGATAAGATAATTTTCTAATTGAAAACTTCTATTTTACATATCTGTGTCCTCAATAGTAAGTATATTGTACAAAGAAGCTACTTAAAAAATATCTGTGAATAGCTGGTAGCTGAAAGCTGTGAAATTGTGTCTTTATATGCGCACTATTTTTTCAGTAGGTCGTGGAATACTGGTTATTTGATAATTTACTCAGTGCTTAAAAAGACTTTATCTTTAGACTGAGTCAAGTTAGTTTTCTAAAAACAAAAAGGAATGTACGGTTTTCTTGCTGGCTAGGTTATGAATCATCAGAATAGAAGGGCTTAAATTTCCAACTCAGTATTATGAATACTGAAAATTTCTGAGGAAAGAGTTGCCTGAACTCCCAATTGTGGAAATGCGTACAAAAATTTTACCCTGGTCCAGAGCAGCAAGACAGGTATCTACTTCTTTGAGTACAGAATCCATCTCATCCATCCTTGTCTGAAGGTTCTCCCATTCAATCTAAGCACAAAATAAATGCAAATAGAGATTAGTACAAGTTAAAGTAAAAAACTTTATTACAGCTCATGTACTATGTATGATGGATAGGAAAACACATCTTAGAATGAAAAGACAATACTTCTTGTCCTGAACTTGGAAAGAATAGTAGACTTAAGAAAGATGATCTATTTAAATATAAGCTGCTTGTAAATAGGGATTATTTTACTCTTTATATCTATATCCTCAGTGTTCACCATAATGGCTGGTACATAGTACACAATGCCCACACAATAGATGCTTTTGATCAACTGATCTATGATCAATAGCATCCTGAGACACATTTACCAGAATCTTGTCTTTGGGATACCTAGATCTTGCTCCCTTTGAGCACCCACTAGAGGTGGGAATATTTTCCAAAATATGCCAGATTTGCAAAGCAATTCTGTTTATTCATGGGCCAGATATCCTAGAATCTACTCCCTACCCAGCATAATCTTCTCCATATTTCTCCAAACATCTTTTCCAATTCCATGATCACTCCCATAAAAAAGTAATTCTGATTGCTCTTTTTTTCCCCAAAATTACCTTTGATGATTTTACCAATTTGCTATACAAAACCACTTTCCCTTGGTGAGCAAAAACTTTAGTCTTCTTGGCAAAACGTGATTTCATTTTGTTCAGATGTACTCCAAATGTTTTCAGCTGTAGGAAAGAATAAAGCTATGTATCAAAACCTCATTTTGGTGGGGTAGACTTGCTATGTGGTAAGTGGGTAACACAACACAAAATTTCCTTTAGTGATTCAAGCTTAATTTTTATGGTCCTTTCTCTTTGTAAATATAATTCCATTTATGTGTTTGAGTACAGAACTCAAGATTTTCGAGTTTTATTCTCAGGCTGAGATCCACATCAAACTATTGAGCATAATACTGTCTAATAAATTATCCTATATAATAAAACAGTCAAGTTTTAAATGATTTGCTAATTATTCCTTTATCCAAACTCCAACTATGCCCAAAGTTTTTCCTTACCTAAGTATACTATGAGATACAAAAGGGGGAAAACTTGATTATAAGTAAACTTCATGTCATAATTGCAAAATGTTAAAGACTTTTTTGAATTAAGTTTCTATTAAAAGCATATTCTAAGAGAAAATTTATCACAGTTACATACGAGTTATGTATTTCATAACAAATTTAGGAATCAGGTCAGAAATTTTCAGCATTAGCATAAAAGTACCTCTTCATCAGAGCAGTCCTTCATTACTTCCCACAGGCTCCTATTCACATCCACCAGTAATTTATCCTGTTTCAAGGCACGGAGCTTTAATCTAAAGCAATGAAAAAATTCATGAGAACAAGGTGACAGAATAAGCTGGTCATGTATTCTTTAGAAACAAGGATGTCTAAATAGGCTAGGAAGCAAAAAAATAACATTCCTTTGCATTTTTTTAAGGTAAATTTTTTTTATTTTAAATGTAAATACAAAATGAAAAGAAAAAAAGTTGCTATATACACAGCAGACCATAAAAGAGTATTCATTATAAAACAATAAGTTTCTTTTTCAAGAAAATCTATATGATATTATACATTGTTTTCAAAGCTGCCCAGCTTTTCTTTGTTTTCTTGATTTTTTTTGTTCTCTGCCGTGAACTTTTTATTTTATTTTCCTCTTACCGTACACCCTAAAAAAGATTACAATTAAGTATGGATATATGTACACACACACATATATAAATATACGCATACACATATATAGTAAATTTTAAAAAAAAAGAGTATTGCTAATGTTTTCATATATACAAAGTAAAATTTTTGTCTCTTATAATTTGGTCTTTAATAGTTACCTTATATTTCTACTGGATGTTATGTGTCAAAATTTCCTTTAAGTTTTGGGGTTTTTGTCACAAAAACCTGAAAGTCTTTGATTTCATTAAGTATCCTCCCTCTCCCCCATTCAGGATCATAATTAATTTTTCTAGGTAAGTTACCCTTAGTCATAACCCCAGTTCTTTTGTGCTACAGAATGTGGCATTCCAAGACTTCTGGTCCTTCAGTGTAATAGCTGCTAGATCTTGTATAATCCTTATTGTAGCTTCATGATATTTAATTTTTTTTTTCCCTCTTGTGGCTTCCAAAATTTTCTCCTTAACCCAAGAAGCTCTGAAACTTGGTTAAGACAGTCCTATAGATTTTCCTCCTGGGATCTATTTCAGGTGGTGATCAGTGGATTTTTTTTCCATTTCTATTTTGCCTTATTATTCTAGAACTCCTGGACAATTTTCCTTAATAGTTTCTTGTAATACTGTAAAAAGATCTAACTGCTAGATTTTCCTTGTGCATATAAAATCCTTAGTGAAAGAACCAAAATTATTTCAGTGTTCTGAAATGTATATTTCTGTGTAGGGCTAAAAGATCCCACATATGGATTAAGACCATCTTACATCAGATATAATCATATTCGCCTACCAGAATTCTAGTTCCAGAAGGATTGTGTTGCTTTTGTCTTTGTGTTGAAATGGACACTGTGGGTAAAATAGATGCTGGCCCTGAAACTGCTTGGGCACTCATGAGACTGTGAGAATGTTACCTCTGCTTGAACTCTATCTGAAGAACTGTGCTGCCAGTTCTTTACTCCCCAATGCAGGTGATATCTCTTGTTTCCAAATGCTGGCCCACAAGGCCTCCAGATGTACTATGTTATCTATGACCAAAGACCTTGACTATTTGACTTAAAGAAATGTCGCCTGCCTGGGAAAGGAATTGTTAATGTGATAAATGTTTCTAAAATTCTTGTAATTTTCTCCCATAAATATGTGTCCCTACCCTTTGACCCAGCAGTGTTTCTATTGGGCTAATATCCCAAAGAAATCATAAAGGAAGGAAAGGGTGCAAGAATGTTTGTGGCAGCTCTTTTTGTAGTGGTTAGAAACTGGAAACTGAATGGATGCCCATCAGTTGGAGAATGGCAAATAAATTATGGTATATGAATGCTATGGAATATTATTGTTCTGTAAGAAACGACCAGCAGGACGATTTCAGAGAGGCCTGGAGAGACTTGCATGAACTGATGCTGAGTGAAAAGAGAAGAACCAGGAAATCATTATACACAGCAACAACAATATTACATGATGATCAATTCTGATGGACATGGCTCTCTGCAACAAAGAATTGTCTCAAACCAGTTCCAATTGTTCACTGAAGAAAACCATATACACCCAGAGAGAGGGATATGAAATATGGACCACAATGTAACATTTTCATGCTATTGATATTTGCTTGCATTGTGTTGCCTTTCTCTGATTTTCTTTTTTTTCTTGTAGATAGGATTTTTCTTGCACAACAATGCTAAGTGTGGAAATATGTATACATACATTCGATTTGTCAAGTATTTTAACATAATTAACATGTAGTGGATTTCCTGCCATCTAGGGGAAGGGTGGGGAGTAGGGGGGAAAAATCTGTAACAGAAAGCTTTGTAAGGGTTAATGTTGAAGAATTACACATACATATGTTTTGCAAATAAAAAGTTTTAATTAAAAAAAAAAAGTGTCCCTAAAACTCCTCAGGAATGACCCCTTAGTTTTGCACTGGTGGGAGTTCAGTCACTGGCCAGCTAATAAACGCTCTTAAAATCCAATTATTTGGGCTGTCCTGTATTTTCTCTCGCCTGGGCATTTCAGTGTCCCTCACACTTAGCAAAGTGCCTTGAATATAGTAGGTATTTAATAAACACTTGATAAAGTAAATTTAATTTCCATAATGGCTGCCATGGGGCTCTCTGTACAAGGGTAAACCATTAATAAAAAGCTGATGAGTGCTTTTCCTTCTGAGATTATTTCCAATATATCCTGTAAATAATTTGTACATAACTGTTTGCATATTTGTCTCCTTCATTAGACTACAAACTCTGTGTAGGCAGTATTTTGGTTTTCCCTTTGTTTCCCCAATTACCTAGTAGGCATTTAATAACTATTTGGTGGCTGGCTGAAGAGAATAACTTTACTTTCAGATGCTCTCCCAAATTCAATTTTAACATGAAGTATATGAAGTAAAGCCAATGTTTTCTTATACAAATCTAAAAGTGGAGGACCTATTAAAAGTCATTAATTACAGGAAGTGATTAAAAAAAAAAAAGTAGCATTTCTTTTACTACACCCAAGAAAGCAAATGGTGTGTTCTTACTCTTCAATCTTTTGATGGAGAACCTGGCAATCTTCTTTATAAATCTGTACTTTGGGCCGGTAAACATATTGGCTTAACATTAAGTCTTTTGGTGTAGATGGCACATTTGTAGCGAACTGAAAGAAAAAAACAAAACAAAAAGGTTAAGTTCCATAGTATTTCAGAAATGCAAAATTATGGAGAAATTAATATTCAGAAACAAAGTTCCTGAATTCTTATTTTGATGAATTATAGTTTATGGAAACAATAACAATACCCTGATTCACTTCATTAACAAGACAAAAAAAACTATCCAATGCCTATCAGTTGGGGAGTGGCTGAATAATTTATAGTATATGAATGTAATGGAATATTATTGTTCTATAAGAAATGATGAGCAGGCTGATTTCAGAAAAGTCTGGAAGGATATCATGAGTAAAGTGAGCAGAACCAGGAAAACATCATACACAATAACAGCAAGATTATATGATGATCAACTATGACAAACTTAGCAATATAGTGATCCAAGACAATTCTAATAGTCTTGGAAAAGAAAATGCCATCTGCATCCTAAGAAAGAACTATGGACACAATGCAGATTGCAGCATACTATTTTCACCTTTGTTTTTCCCTTTTATTCTGATTGTTCTTTTATAACATGATTAATATGGAAATATGTTTAAAACAATTATGTATAACATATCAGATTGTGCTTGCTGTCTGGGAAAGGGAGGGAAAGAGAAAACATTTGAATTTCAGAATCTTACAAAAATGAATGTTGAAAACTATTTTTACTGTAATTGGAAAAATAAAATACTACTGAGGAAAAAAAATATAGCTATTATGGTGACAAGCAAGCTCAAGATAGAAACAAAGAAGAAGAGAATGATTTTTTTTTATTAAAGCTTTTTCTTTTCTTTTTTTTTGACTTTAAATTTTTTTAAATTTTCTTGATGAATTTTGCTTTCATATCATTTTTATGTTAAATATGGTAGAAATATATGTAAAATCCAATGTATGCATAATATTTATACAATTTGCTGTACAAGAAAAATCAAATCCAACCAGAAAAAAATGATAAAGAAAATAAAATGCAAACCAACAACAACAAAAAGTGAAAATGCTATGTTGTGAACCACACTCAGTTCCCATAGTCCTCTCTCTGGGTGTAGATAGCTCTTTTTTATCATAAGACCATTGGAACTGGTCTGAATCATCTCATTGTTGAAGAGAACCATGTCCATCAGAATTGATCATTGTATAATATTGCTGTGGCTGTTCTCATTTCACTTAGCATCAGCTTGTAAAGCTTTTTATTTTCAAAACATATGCATGGACAATTTTTCAACATTAACCGTACAAAACCCTGCATTCCAATTCCCCCAAAAGGGGAACCTTCCCCAGATGGCAAAAAATCCAATAAATATTAAAAATGGTAAAAATTTATGTTAAATCCGATATATGCATATATATTTATATAATTATCTTGCTGCACAAGAAAAACCAAATCAAAAAGGAAAATAAAATGAGAAAGAAAATAAAATGCAAGCAAACAACAACAAAAAAGAGTAAAAATGCTATATGTTCCATACTCAGTTTCCACAGTCCTCTTTATTGGGAGTTGATGGCTCTCTTCATCATAAGATCATTGGAACCGGCCTGAATCATCTCATTGTTGAAAAGAGCCACATCCATCAGAACTGATCATTGTATAATGTTGTTATTGCCATATACAATGATCTCCTTGTTCTGATCATTTCACTTAGCATCAGTTCATATAAGTATAAGAAAATGATTTTTTAAAAAAAGAATAAACAAAGCCTAAAAAACAGAAGTCCAACAAGAAGTCCTAGAAGAGTTAAAGAAAAAACTAAAAAACAAATAATTTTAATAAAATAAGAAATAATTCTGAAAACCAAGAGAACAGAAGAAATAATGGGAAATAATGGGAAGAGAGATACGGAAAAAGCATAAACAGGGGGGGAAAAGGATATAAGATCTTACTAAAGAAAATAACTCCTTCAAATTGAGGGCCAAATGGAAGCTAATGACTCCATGAAATACTAAGAAATAATAAAACAAAGTCAAAAGACTGAAAAAAACCTTCTGAAAATGTGAAATATCTCATAAAAACAACAGAACTAGAAAACAAAGGAGATAAGATTCAGTAGACTATATGAAAGTCATTTTTAAAAGAGTCTAAATATTTTATTTCAAGAAATCATAAAAGAAAACTATCCAGGTATCTTAGAAACAGAAGGCAAAATGGAAAAAAGAAAACACCAGTTACCATCTAAAGAAAACCCCGAAATGAAAACTTCTAGGAATATTTCAAGTAAAATCCAAATCCTATAAAACAATCCTTAACTTTAAATTTGTACAAATTTGGGATTTGTTCAAATCTCTTAAGTTTTTGACTTGTTAGGTTTTAGTTTCTAATGCATTTTACAGTTTATTTCCTTTTAATGGCAAATTTAGCACATTAACATCCAAACTAATAATTGTTTAATTTAGTTTTTCTTCAAATAGATCTTGTTATATTTTTTTTGTGTGTCAGCTCAAAATATCATAATTTTAGCAGCCCAAAATATAACAGCCCAAACTTACTCATCATACTTTCTAACAAAATCGACATTAAAACAATTCCTTCAATTTGTGGCCAAAGAACTGGAGTTCATTCATTATTGAACATAAAATAGATAATTTTGATTATATTACGTTAAAAAGCTTTTGTACAAACAAAACTAATAGACAAGATTAGAAGGGAAGCAATAAATTGGGAAAACATTTTTACATTCAAGGGTTCTGATAAAGGCCTCGTTTACAAAACATATAGAGAACTGATTCAAATTTATAAGAATTCAAGCCATTCTCCAATGGATAAATGGTCAAGAGATACGAAGTCAATTTTCAGATGAAGAAATTGAAACAATTTCTAGTTATATGAGAAGGTGCTCTAAATCACTAGTGATCACAGAAATGCAAATTAAGACAACTCTGAGATACCACTACACACCTGGTCAGATTGGCTAAGATGACAGGAAAAGGTAATGATGAATGTTGGAGGGGATGTGGGAAAACTGGGACATTAATATATTTTTGGTGGCTTTGTGAAAAAATCCAACCATTCTGGAGAGCAATTTGGAACTGTGCCCAAAGGGCTATCAAACTGTGCATACCATAGAAACACCAGCAGTGTTTCTATAGAGCTTATGTCCTAAAGAGATCTGAAAGGAGGGAAAAGGACCCACATGTGCAAAAATGTTTGTGGCAGCCCTTTTTGTAGTGGCTAGAAACTGGAAACTGAATGGATGCTCATCAGTTGGAGAATGGCTGAATAAACTATGGTATATGAATGTTATGGAATATTATTGTTCTGTAAGAAACAATCAGCAAGGTGATTTCAGAGACCTACAGGAACTGATGCTAAGTGAAATGAGAAGAACAAGGAGAACATTGTACACAGCAACATCAATATTATAGGATGAACAATTCTGATGGACGTGGCTCTTCTCAACAATGAGATGATTCAGGATAGTTCCAATAGTTGTATTATGAAGACCTTCTCTGCACCCAGAGAAAGGACTGTGGCAACTGAATATGGATCACAACATAGAATTTTTACTCTTTGTTGTTGTTTGTTTGCATTTTGTTTTCTTTCTCATTTTTCCCCCTTTTTGATCTGCTTTTTTGTACAGCAAGATAATTGTATAAATATATATGCATATATTGAATTTAAATATGTTAAACATGTTTAACATATATTGAATTACTTAGGGGAGAGGGTGGGGGAGAAATTTGGAATACAAGGTTTTACAAAGGTCAATGTTGAAAAATTATCCTTGCATATATTTTGAAAATAAAAAGCTTTAGTAAAAAAAAAAAATCAACAAGAAAAAAAATCAATACATATGTGGAAACAAGGCAAAACAAAAAAATTCCTTCTGTTCTCCCTCCCCCACTTCCCAAGCCAGATTTTGTCTCTACTTTTATCAATAAGCACATGCACATACACATGCACACACTCCTCTTGTATATTAAAAAAATATAATTCAATTCAACTAAATGTAATTGAATAAATATATAATAATCTAAAAGCCCCATTTTGCCAAATATTTTCCTACTGCTCCACCAAAGCATTCATCTGAACTAAAAGGTACAAAATGGATATGTATTTAATCTCTAAATATTTTCATTCTAGTTTTTGAACAAAAAAAAATGCTAAAATTAAATAATAAGCATACTGGGTAAGACATCAACTTGATAATCAACCCTTTAATAACAACATGTTGCCATATCTTTAATTCTAAAGTTTAGGCATCCGAGGTTAGACATGCAGAGACCATGATGGTCCTTATTGTTCCTTCTGATCTGAACAAGATCTTTGACCTGCTCCATTTTCAAACTGGTCTGGTCTGCCTTACCTTAGGCAACCCAGTGGCACCCCACTATCAGGGTCTCACCGTGCTGATGCTGAACTCAGTCCAATAGCTTGGGTACAGTCATAGGCAGCTCAGAACTCCAGGGCTCATATCAGGCAGAATTAGGTTCCCTGACAGCGAAGATTATAGGAATGTGCTACCATGCTTGACAATATATTTTATTTTTAAAATTTATTTATTGAATATTTCCCCCCAATTTGCATTTAAAACATTTTTTACATGTTTTTAAGATTTTTGCTTTCTAGGTTCTCTGCCTTGTCTCCTCCCACAATTAAGAAACTATATGTAAAGTTATGGAAAATATTTCCATAAAACTGAAGTTGTGAAAGAAAACATAGATATCCTACCCTAATGAAAATAAAAACCCTCAAGAAAAATTAAGTTAAAAATAAAGAGAAAGACAGAGAAATAGAGAATGCCTCAATGTATATTCAGACTCAATCAGTACTTTCTCTGGGTATGTATAGGATTTTTCATCATAAGTCATTCAGAGCAGGTATGGATGATTATACCAATGAAAATAACAAAGTTATCTATAGCTGGTCATCCCAGAACATTGGTATTATTTTGTATACAGTACATTTCCCTTTGTTCATGGAGGACTTTCCAGGTTTTTTGTTTTGTTTTGTTTTGTTTTTCCTGAGAGCATCCTGCTCATCATTTTCCAAAGAAAATTCCAACTGGAAAAACTTACTTCGAAATTTTTTTTTTACATTTACTATTGCTAAACTTATTTCCCCCATTTATTTTCTCTCTACTTTTACCTTGTTCCTCCTCAAAAGTGTTTTGCTACTGCTGATCATATATTTTAAAATATTTCTGTAGCTCTTTCTTAAGATTTGAATTATGAATACAAGTACAATCTTATTATTAAAAACTCTTAAATTAATATTTCCTCTTTCTATACTGGTTAAAAACAGGAGGATTAATTTTTTTCTTTTTTTTTCATTTACTATTTTTTAAATTAATTAAAGCTTTTTGGTTACAAAACATATGCACGGCTAACTTTTCAACATTGACCCTTGCAAAGCCTTCTGTTTCAAATTATCCTCTCCTCTCCACTCCCTCTCCTAGATGGCAGGTAGTCCAATACATGTTAAATATGTTAAAATATATGTTAAATCCAACATATAAATACATATTTATACAGTTATTTTAAGCGCAAAAGAAAAATCAGATCAAGAAGGAAGAAAAAAAAACTAAGAAAGAAAACAAAATATAAGTAAACAACAGAAGGAGTGAAAATGCTATTTTGCGAACCATACTCAGTTCCCTCAATCCTCTCTCTCTGGATGTAGATGGCTCTCTTCATCACTGAACAATTGGAACTGCTTTGAATCATCTGATTGTTGAAGAGAACTATGTCTATCAGAACTGATCATCATATAGTCTTGTTATTGCCGTGTATAATGATCTTCTGGTTCTGCTCATTTCACTCAGCATCAGTTCATGCAAGTCTCTCCAGGCCTCTCTGAAATCGTCCTGCTGGTCTTTTCTTACAGAACAATATTTCATGACATTCATATCCCATAACTTATTCAGCCATTCTCCAATTGATGGGCATCCATTCAATTTCCAGTTTCTAGCCACTACAAAAAGGGCTGCCACAAACATTTTTGCACATGTGGGTCCTTTTCCCTCCTTTAAGATCTCTTTGGGATATAAGCTCAATAGAAACACTGCTGGGTCAAAGGGCATGCAGTTAACTTTTTGAGTGTAGTTCCAAATTGCTCTCCAGGATGGTTGGATCCATTCACAGTTCCACCAAACAATGTATTAGTGTCCCAGTTTTCCCACATCCCCGCCAACATTTGCCATTATCTTTTCCTGTCATTTTAGCCAATCTGACAGGTGAGTAGTGGTACCTTAGAGGTGTCTTAATTTGCATTTCTCTGATCAATAGTGATTTGGAGCACTTTTTCATATGACCAGAAATAGTTTTAATTTCATCATCTGAAAATTGTCTGTTCATAAGGAGGATTAATTTTCCATTTTTTTGCTTCTCAAAGTTCAAGTTTTACTAGTTGACTTAAAGGAGATATAACCATTATGGCATATACTCCAAAGAGGTCAAAGACAGAGGAAACAGATCCATATGTACAAAAATAATTATAGAAACTGAGAAAAGCAGGTGCCAATCTACTGGACAACAGCTGAACAAAAGTATATGAATCTAACAAAATGCTATACTGAAAGAAAGGAGGAATATAATGAAATCAGAGAAACCTAGCAATATCTATAGGAACTGATACAGAATAAAACAAGCAGAATCAGGAGAACTTAAGGCAAATTTTAATTACTACCTTAAAAACGTTACATATTAACAAATTCATAGTTTCATTTTTGTTTTCTGTTTATTAAAATGTGTTTTTTAATGACCGATGATTAAATTCATAATCAACTTTTATAAAAAGGAAAGAAATGTACTTTTTAATAAAATCTGACCAGCTGACATCATAAGAGATAGGGAAAAAACCTTAGAAGTTAACTTACTCTAACTGCCTCAATTTACAGATAAATTGAGGTCCAGAAAGGTCAAATGATTTGTCTAAGGTCACATAGTTAGTTTAAAAAAAAAAAAAAAAAATCGGGGGCAGCTAGGTGGCGCAGTGGTTAGAGCACCAGCCCTGAAGTCA